>KB663655.1:1052487-1130518 GCA_000349025.1 Anopheles minimus
AAGAGATAGTTAAGGAGCAATAGGGGAAGAAAGTCTCGAGCGGAAGGTAGACGTAGAAATGCCAAAGTCAAAATGGTCGGAAAAAGCATTGAAGTGGAATGTCAGATAGAAGGATAATAGTTAAAGACCGAGGAGGTAAATTGAAGCGACGCAATCATTTACTATAAAACAAGCAACTGCTAGAAAACATCTAGAAACTTTCAAAATATAAAACTTCAACTAAATAAACCAGGGTGGCAGAGGAGATAGCAGCACCAATGTTTGTACTCTTAGTGAGGACTGACTATCCAACTCATGATGTCTATAAGTATATGATCATTATATGGTTGTGCATGACCATACAGGTCGTTAAGCGAATAAGAAGACATTACAATTAGAAGAATTACAAGTTGTGGTTGTAGTATGGACGAGTAAAGAACAAGATAAATCCATCAAATAAAAGTCCGGCTAACCGGAAAGACATTGTATGTCAGACATGCCCGAGTATATCGTAAGGAGGAGAACAACAAGGCAACTAAACATAATAGTCCACAAGCGATAGAGTAAAATGTGTCGTTAAAAACGCTTCAAATGTTTTAAGCGGCATTTGTTGTAAGGTTACATGTAAGCTATAGTTATGAATTCTTTCTATTATATTTCAACGAATTCGTTTGGCGTTGGCTGCTTGACCCACGGTTCCATGCTGCTTGTAGACATTCCGAGAGTGTCAGGTTTTGGGCTGAATCTCTGAAGCTACGTGGTACCTGGGTGTCGGATGCAACTCGTTGTGAGAAGCATTCTGTGCATAACTCTATATTTCAGAATAAAACGGAAAACTCTCTTCATGTTGTACAAATGTTGACGTAAACAACAAACTGCCGATGTTACACAAGTCATTAGAATAAATATCACTATTTTGAGAGATTTTCTAACTCATATCATACCACATTCAAACCATTTCTTTCTCGGACTTTCCTGCCCGTCTAGTGCTACCGGGTTGGTAGCCTACAGCCAATCTGGTAAGCTCTAGGCGGGCAAGGGCCTGTTAAAGTTTCCCAATGCAACTCAACTCATTTATAACTGCAAATGCACTTTGCGCGCGGCGATTTGCGATCAGTTACGGTTTAGTGTTTGCACGGAGTGGTTCACGACGCAGCAATATCAAACAGCACTGTCACGACAGCGCAACGGTAAACACATACGATCGCGTTAGAGCAAAATAGAGGTCCAACGACTTGCCGTGCCGGTGTTGTGCAGTTCAGTGCTGTTACAGGGCAGCGTAGTACAATGCAAAGTTTACATAACATCGGCCAAACGCCGTACCAGAAGGCACTCAGCGGGAAACCTACGACACCGTCCCGGGAAAGAACTGGACCGCTCGCAACGCTCAGCTTTGTCGCGTCGGCTGTGCTAGATGTTGTGACGTTTTTCGTCCTGCTGGTTCCGATTATCGTACAGTTTGCAGTCGGTCTAACGCGCAAAGCGTCAAAGAAGAACATTTCCGGGTGGACGGCACTCGTTACTGGTGGCGCGAATGGTCTCGGACGGGACATCTGTCTACAGCTGGCCCAGACTGGCTGTCATATTGCCGTTGTCGACCTGGACGATGTCAATGGAGCACAAACGGTGGCAGACGTTAAGAAGCTGGGCGTGAAAGCGCAATTCTTTAAGGTAAAGGTGCCTCGCTTTTTCAAACCCAACACCAATGGATGTGTGTTTTTTGTTTGTTTTGGTGTTTGGTTTGTTCGTATTTTTTTCCCTTGCTAGGGTTTGCTATTATCCAACGTCGGAACACTGTACAGAAGCTTGCAGTACAGTACTGAACCAACCCCGTTACCAGCAGTGATGGTGCATAACCAGCGTAATCAACTGCAACTAGTTTCGCCCGTCTCTTTTCACGAGTGTGCATGGTGTGCATGTGCCGGCCGTAAATGCATACGCCTCGCTGCAACGGCTATTTGATGCGGGACTAATGGTGCGCATTTTTTCTTCACTCATTCACAGACCGATGTTTCATCGTTCGAAGCCGTGAGCAACCTGAAAAGGGAGGTTTCCATGAAACTAGGTCCGGTCGATATCCTAGTGAACAACGCAGGTGTCTTACCCCTGATGTCCTTGCGTGAAGGCACCCCGGAAGATTTAAAGAAAGTGATCGAAATCAACCTGCTGTCCCATCTGTGGGTAAGTAAATGTGTGTAATGTAAATGTGTAATGCAAATCTGGTGTGGTGAGTAAATGAGGTGTTATAAGTCTTCAAACAACATCGAACTAATTGTCCATATTATTGTTATCGCTTCAATCAGACATTGCGCTTGTTCACGGACGATATGATTCAGCGTAAACGGGGCCATATCGTGGCGATCGCATCGATAGCCTGTAAGTCCCAGTAAACACATTTTATTCTCTGTAAAAATCTAATTTTACTCCACTCTTCCCGTAGCATTCCTGCCAATTGAACGTATGATTACATATGCCGCCTCAAAGTACGGCGTGCGAGGTCTTATGGGCTCGTTTGCCAGCGAGCTGCATAACGAGGGCGTTGACGATATCGTTAAAACCACAACCGTCTACCCGTGCTTCATTAAAACACGCCTCGAACTTATGGATGCGCTAAAGAAAATGGGGTAAGAATAGTTACACCCGATACGGAATGGGCACATTTGCTGCTGAACATTGCATTTCACTTCTAATTGTTTGATTTTTCATTTGAAGCATCAAAAATCGAGTTCCCATCATGCGCAGCGAAACGGTAGCTCGAGCAGTAGTTGGAGGAATTCTTTACAACAAGGCGCACGTACATTTACCGAAAGCCGTAGGACCATTCATTGGAATTTATGAGTAAGATAGATAGCAACAAAACAAACCTTACCAAAAACCAAAAATGAAAAAATCGATTTTTACTTCGTTCTAGGAATCTGCCATCATCGGTAGCACATTTAGCAAAAAGATGTTTCTTGAGAACGAACATACCTAACGTCATGGAGCGATAAAGAAGTACCTATAATCGCTCTGTATATTTCCTGCTGCAAGCCTTACAAACTTGTCATTTATGAAAAAAAATACCTACTCCAAAATATATAGCACCACTATCACAATAAAACACACTCTACCTTACTAAAAAAAATATGGTATACTTGGACATTTCTTAAGGTTTATCATGTTCAATTGTACATTTTTTGGAATGAGAAATTTCTTTAAGGGTTCTTCTTTGGGTTCAATTTTACCCTCAATATTTAAAAACCTTCGATTTGCCAAGGGTACATCATAATTAATGTAGAATGGTTTCTTTGAAGTTATTGTGAAGGCAGGTGGTTTCCTAATCTTCTACCTTAGCATTAGACCTAATATATACTGATGATCGTAGAATCTGATCCAGAAATACCCAGTTTCTTATAAAAATGAGGGAACTACTCTATTATTCTGATAAAGCTACCAATTATCAAAAAGAAAGTTTGCGAAGTATTGTTTACGAATAAGTTTAACGCTGTAAATTTGTCTACACAATCATATAATTGCTATTTTGTGGTTGTAGATAAACGAACTAATTCATTTTATAGTTAGTTAGTTAGTAATCGCTTATAAGTTATACAACTTCATAACAATTCATAAACAATTTATCTTTTGCAATAGTTGGTACATTTTAGCTTAAAATTCGAATAATCTTATTAGAAAAGTCATTTATATCATTCGAAATGTGAGTAGACTGTTAAAAAAAAATCGAGAATCTGTCAACACTTTTGGATATTTAATGATTCATGTTGTATGCATGTTCATTTGCAGTATTTGTAGTACAAAATTATGAATGAAATAATTAAATAACTAAAATAAGATCATACATAGTTTTAAGATTCATCAGTAGATAATCATCGATTTTCGATTTAAGATTCGAATTTTCGAGTTTTAGATAAGTGAATCAGATTCGCAGAACTCTAATATTTGAAAAAGAGATGTTTAATTTAATTTAATTTCATAAATGTTTCTACATTCACGAATCTGATTTAAAAGCAAATAAATAGTTCATGGTAAATAATCAGCACAAAGCCAAACAAACTAACTCAATCAACATGTAAAGTGTTGTCGAGAAGCTTTACCCCGGTGATACTGTATGATAAGCAGAGCTGTTTTAAACCATAAAACTATTCCCCTGAAAATGAGAATCGATCAGCTGTTATCCCACAGCTTTTGCTCGACGCACCAAGCATCATTAAAGTTTAAAAATAATGAAATTAACAATCATCGAGTGTGGATCTCATCGCAACACTTTTTTCATCGTATTTTGATTCAGCTTGGTGAATCGCGTCGTTGAAAAATGAGAGTGTGCGCTGTAGAGAGTACATCCGCGAGAGCTAGTATCCACGCCACTCCATTTCGTGAGCATTCCGTTCATGGAGCATGTTGTGAGTGGCACACATATTATGTTTTAATATTGACCAAAAATTTAAAAAAATAACCCTGAACATGCTCTTAACAGAGTAATGTCTTTAGAAAACAAATTAAAAATATTTAAGTTTTTTATGCGAAAAATAAAAAATCCCAGACAGCTCCAATTCAATAAATAAATATATTTTGGTTCAACTACGCCACAACTTCAGAAATGTAAGAAGGTGCTCATTTGTAGGGAAACCGGCACAGTGTGTACACATCCAATAATCCCTACTCTCACGCTCTCTACGAAACCAGCAGCACAGGTAAGTTACGATCAGGTTCGTGTCCAGGTGTGCACTTTTGCTTTCTGAGCGTACCCGCGATCGGTCGCATCGAACTGTTGTTTCAGTGTAACTCGCTTACCCGTGAACGCATCGATCGTGCGTGATTGTAGTTAGAGAAACCAGATGCGGTTGTGAAGTGCAAAAAAAAAACACATTAAACACAGTCTGTTTAACAAATGTTGTGTTGTGAAGCTGGTTATCTTCATTTGATGGAATTGAACTGTGTCAAGAGGGTCTAGATTGCAACATTTCCATACCCGTTCGATGGTCGGCTATTGGTTGGTTGGGTTCAAGGCGGTTTGGAATCAGCTGCAAACACTGCCGTACGACTGGCATCTAAAAAGACAAGTGGACGTCGTGACACGATCAACGCATGCGAGTGGTGAATGTCATATTATTTAACAGAGTTAAGGTGTATCGTTTCAACCGAAAGCTGTGTGGCACGCTGATCTGTAGTGAAATACCATCGTTACCATGGAGGTGGCGTGGCGTTTTCGTATCATATTCGTGATGGCATTCGTAGTGATCATATTCGGAGATCTGCTTGGATACGGTGGTGCACGAAAAGAGCCCAAAGATAAATCGCTCCTATCAGGCTTTACTGAGGTCGATGCGGACTCGGCCAATATGATTCCCACCGGGAAGGAAACCACGCCGAGTGCTCAGACCCGTGCCAATCCTTCCAACGGTAGGTGACAAAAGCTTCAACACGTGTGATTCGAACAACAGGAAAATTATTCAACACCGTACAGCCCCTTTTAAAGCAATTATCAGTCCGTTTATGGATAGTATTGTGATTTGTGTGTTCGTTTTTGTATGTTTTGCAGAAATTGGCGGCAATGTTGATGGTGACTTCGATCAGGATCAAGAAACGACCGGTCTCTCGTCGGCAGAGCTGGCAGCACGCAAGGAGAAGCTGAAAAATTCACTACGGGAAGCGTGTCTCCCGAAGCTCCTGTGCGAGATGGCTGCCAAGCCAAACTACTCGCTTAACGTTCGTGAACGGGATCTGCTCTCACTGATAAGGTAGGCAGGACGCTTAGAGGGAACTTCCACTCGTTTCGTGCGTGCGTGCGTGCGTGAGCTTACCATTAGTCGGTTGTGGGTCATTGAAATGAAAACCAGTTTCGACTTCTTCCCAACCGGTGCGTAACCGTCGCCCCGAAGCCCGTTCGGAACTGGAAGTGAAAGGGAAGTTGCGCATGCGTGCAGTACCCCGAGCGATCGTTTACACACCCCAGCAACTGCATTGGAACGGTTCAATAACATTTCGCTTCACGGTGGGTGCAATAGAGGAGCCGGTTGAGGTAGATTTCACTGAGTTGCCATGTGCTTTGTTTATGGTGTGAAAAATCGTTTCCTTTGCTATCATGCTATCATTTGATCCAGTTTCATGATTCAAAAAAATTCCGTGGAGTTCCTTCGAGGAGTTCACCATCCCTACCGAATGACTTTCATGGCATTGTGATCGTATCTGGACGAAAACTGGAATGATCCCCTGCTAGTCCCGTGCTGGAACATTCGATTGCGGAAGCTTCGAAGCAATGACGCAGTGAGAAACAAAAGCACAAATAGATGATCACACATTTAGAAGTCTCTTTCCAAACTACCCGTATGGCCCGCCGATGCACGAAAGTGTTACAAAGAACGCCCTTTTTTCCAGAAGTATGGTATGAACGGAGTGCTATTATGAGCGAGGAACCGAGCATGACGCAGCGATCTTCGGTCGACTCAAAGCATACACAATACTTGTGCTTTCGCTAAAGGCTCATGGCCCGTGCGAATGTTTGACACGCTGTAACCGTAACCACCGCCGTGACTCGTCGATCTCTCGTTTGGGGATGCTGAGCACAGTGCTGCCAGCATCTTGTTGTAGCGTATCATTTCCACCAGCTACTCACCTGACACCGGACACTAAGTATTACATCATCGTCTTAACCAGACGGCCGAGTAAAGAGAGAAAACCCACAAATGCGAGGAAAATTATGAACTGGAGAAATATGAAATTATTTTCAGCTGCAAAAGTAGGTTCCCGGCATGGACAATGGATAACGATCAATAATGAAACGAAGCAATCCGATTTGCAGGCATGTTGATGTCTTGTCGGTGATGTGGAAAGTTAATTTCTGTTACCCATTGTTACTGACTTCAGTTTTGGTAACCTTGAGCGTGGTGAAAGTGAATAATTTTATTCTGTCGGTCATGTCACAAGCGAAGATAAAATAGGTCATGGTCATTTGCAATCTGTTTACCACGTTTTAAATGCTTCATACCGTTGTAGACAACATTTAACAGGGGTTCGTCTCTTAGTGTCCTATCATTTCGTTCAGGTCTAAATCTTTGCTAATTAATCTCGCCAAATAGCAATCACATACGCATAACTTTATCCATTGAAATGTCCACACGATACACAAAAACATTCACATGCACCCAGAATTCATACGCTGGTATCCGTGTGGGTTTAAACTTCAATCGATCGAGGTCAGCCACTCTACGATCAGCTCGAACGGCGGTGGTGCAGTCAACTCGGTGGGGCGCAGGTTGCTTGTTGTTGTTTTGCTAACCTCACTCTACATCACGCCGTCTCAGCGTCTCCCCCTCGTCATAGTCCCACCCTGCGGCACTGGCGTTGTTACGCATTTCGAGCGAGAACCCATCGAACACTGCGAGCGGATCCGCGATTACACAGCTTTACATTATTAGACCCAACGCACGCTCACTCGCTCTCGTCCTCACCGAGAGCTTGGGGTTTTCGGATTTGACCACCTCGATTCTACCACCTGTAATTGAGCGGTTTGTACGCAAAACGTTGTGCCGCGAAAATAAAGCCACCCTTTCGGTTTCCACCATGGGTCACTCTCTTCAAAACGCGCACGGAATGACAATCAGAATGGCTCTGTTTTTGGCAGTTGCCGTTGGTGGTGGTCCCACCTCGCCGCGCTTAGTGGTCATCGAAACGAACCTTACAACCGTGAGGCAATGCAATGTGCGTAAACATTTGCAGCGGTTGAGTAACACACGGCCGAACTTTCGTTCGAAGTACGCGCCTTCTTTACGCTCGCAGTTTCGTTTCCGCCTCAATGGTCGTTGGTGTGTTGCGTAGTTTCCTCCGTGTTTTGAACGCATGCACTTTGACGGATTGCTCATTTTTTCACCCTTACTTGGTCAACAGTAGAGCTGTATCGTAATGCGTACATTAAATAAAATGAATAAATCGTCCACATGCTGGTGTTTGGTGCATTGGTCAAAGCTACAGAAACAAATAACTACCTAATGTACTTTGAAATATCAGCAAGCCTCAACGGTTTTGGCAGACAGCCATCGCCCTTTTACTAACTCGCAGGCTTGTTTTGGCATGATTTCACTATGGCTCAATGCTCTGCTAGGTGTCCAAACAGCTTCCTCGCCTTGTTCTACTACCGATTGCTTTCCATCATTGCGAAGCTGGTTCACCTTCAGCGATAGCAAAATGTGTCCAATGAAATGTCATGAGTGCCATGCATGGTGTTTGCTGAATTTCGATAAGGCGGTATACAAGTTGAATGCATTCTCCGTGCCATAGTGTCCGTATGTTGGTGGGGTGTTTAATTTTCCTACAACCGATAGTTGACATACTGAAATTTCCATACAGGGTCAGGAAAGGGTCAGAACAACATTGAGCCTGCCGTTCGGCTCCGTTTCGAACCGAATTGGAAGCGGTGAACATTTCATGGATTGCAAAGGAAGTGTTTACAAAATTTGCAACTTTTCTACGCTATTTTGTATGTCCTTTTGGGATGTAGAGCACATGAACCAAATAAACTTCCGGCTAACGCATTTGATTTGCAAGTGCTCAAGGATTGATCAAGCTCGGTTTCATTGCTCTAGGCCAGATCTGATATAGGAGGTTAGAAGTAAAGTTATTGTAGGCCACACGGGTTATTGTCAATTAATTACTAGGATAAGTAATGTACACTTTTTCAAATTTTATAAGTACAAACAGAATTAGGCAGTCGAATATTTTAGTGCAAAACATTTTTACTTTCATTTGAAGAATTCTCATAAATATCAGAGTATAAAATTGTATAATACCTTCAAGATCTTGCTATGAAACGAGCGTGCAATATCCAACCACCGAGAGCATCTTTTGCTTGTTCCAAACAATCGCAGCTCGACGTGCTCAATTGCATAACAATCCGGTTCATGCCGTTATGGATTCCACGGTGGCAAGAAATCATCTGTTCGCGGGTACCGTCGGGTACCGAAACTGTGCCACTTGCCACGTGCTTTCGCGCCGCAATGTGCTTGCAGCGGCATTGTCCGGGGGTTTCCTCACTGCACAGCCACCGATTGCAATCACGTGTCGGCGGGTGGCTCAGCATCGTTACTTCCAAAACCAACCGTCCTATCTTACGATCAGTGATCGGGGCAGCTTACGATCGATCAATATGAAGTTATATTATTAGCAGCTTTGAACACGTACGTTATGCGACTCCAACACTAACGGTTTCAAATTTCAATGTTTCTTCCCTCTGGCAGGTCTACCACCTTATCACTGACGATGGCTGTGAGTCCAACGAAATGGCACTTCGCGGCCCACATGGGACAACTGCTGAGGGACGCTGGTGATGCGCTCGTGACGCCGATCGGATGCTCGCACCTTTGGCCAAGCTGTCCATACAGCTCGAAAAAGCTGCTAAAGCTAACGAATGTGGTACACCTGAAGTAATGGCAAACAAATCGCAACGGCACGCGTACAACCTCAAACATCGAATGTTGCAGTTTGTTACGAGCAACAGGGACCAATCGTTACCAAGTGTTACGTCACGACGCGTGAGGGGATCTTCAAAGTTAGAGAGAAAAAAGGAAAGTGTACGACTTATTTCGGAAGCTCTTGTAAAACGTCGAATCTTCGTTCGATGTTCGGACCTTTTAAACACGCGACTGTGATGGTGTTTTTGGTTAATGGTGCCCAAAAAAATACATTGCCCACAAACTCCCAAGACATGTGCTTCCGCCAACAATCAAAGCTCTTACCACCGATGCTTTCATCGCCAATGAGCCAGAAAACGAAGCTGCGTAACTAATCTGGTTTTCCCGTATGGCGTTAGCGTGCGATCCGCCGCGTTCGTGAGTCAATTGTTTGCGGCTAGGAAGTGAATCTCGACACCGGCAGTTGGCCGGCAGTAACGTTTAACTTTTTGAACAATGCGTCATGGCAGTGCTCTACGTGGATAGGGCAATATAGTGTGTGTAGGGGAGGTGAATCTAAAAAACAATACTGCCCCCTTGTTGACCTTATACGGTTGATTAGGTTTAGTAGCTGATGCTCTCAACGGTTATTACCCTCTGTGTTGGGCACCGAAGCGCTCCCCTATTCCACGCTGTATCTCTAACCACCTCACTCACCCAGACGACATCACACTCCATTGCTGTAGGCTTCAAGCATCACAACACAAACTGCCTTCAAATGTGTAAAAGAGTGTTGAATTGTAACATTCCGATGGCGGATGCTCATCTTAAGCCATCGCTCGGTTCCTGCTTCCGCGTAGGGCTCGTAACCCGATTGGCAGACGCTGTGCGGCTCGGATGAGTGTGATGAGTTTTAACCGCTTAACGGGCTATACGTGCGAATGATTCGATTACGGGCCCGAACCGTACACGTGCGAGCTAATTTATGCGTTTATGTGTGAAGAAAAGCGTACGGAACGAAGTGAATGGATGGATACAGATGTTACACGAGCGCACAGCACACATCCGTACACACGCGCACCACAGTTAAACCGTTCGCTGAACCGTAAAATGTGATCGATAAACGTTGTCAAGTGTGAAATAATGGCAACACTGTAATAAATCGCTAGCATAGGTAGGTAGGTAGGATATGAATAAATTATCGTCCGACGGTAGGAAGGAACCGGAAACCTGGTCCAGAAGGATCAGGTGCAGAATGTGAGAGAAAACAATAATTAAGTGCACTTAACTCTAGCATAAAATATAAAAAGTGGAACGCTTTTAGGAACGTACGAATGGTGGCAATGAACTGTTGACTGTTGTAAATAAATAAACCCCACAATGTTGACCTAGTGTATTATTAAAAATGCTCCATCACTAAAATGTAAGGCAGAGTGAGCGTTATAGATTGTTCAATTGTATTTCGTCTACTTACGACCAGCTTCCATAAATGCCCAACATAGTGATACATTCTAGCCATGCATCGGACCTTTAGAAGGAGGCAAAAGTGTTTCATAATTATTATAACCATACCCTTATAGATCGAAGGTACTACATCGAAACGTAGGAAAAGTGATGGTCGGAAGGGAAAAAAATTAAACTGTTTTAAATTTAGCTTCTTTTACTGCGCCCAGAAGCTCACTAGGGTGCCATACGTCTCACCCAGCACTGAAATAAAGTTTGAAATTTAAGTTCATGCACCATGTTCTAGTTCTAGTAAGTAGTATCACACAACCTTTTTTCTTGTACAGCACCAACACACAATCATGTGTTCTCATTCTGCCAAAGGTATTCACTTTTGGTGATTCCCATGTCCGCAGCACCGAATCACCGGCGATCCTTTCTCCCAACGTGGCCACCAACATAACGAACGCAAAAGTTTTCACCTCGAAAAGAACCAGCAACCAGCGGAAGATTTATTGCATTCAACAGCTTTCGTCTGTGGCATGTGCATGTGTGCTATCTGCGTAAGCCCATTGCTCTCATTTTCCATGAATCGCCAAAACTTTTGCCAGGCTGCCAGGCTACCACCATTTTCACCCGGGACAGCATCGGGCTACTATCAGCAAGTGCTCTCGAGCTTCGCACCGATTTGGGCGGAAAGCGCGAATAAAATCTTGCCCGATTCAAGCTTCCGGTAACCGTTTCCTCCCCACTAAAATACGGTCAGGGACACATTGCTTTAGCTTAGCATGATTTACATGCGCTCTCGGGCAGTACCTTTACGCTGAACGCAGTCTCGCGCTGCCTTTTGCTGTCCCAACTGATACGGTGCGCGCTGCCCGAAATGACAAATCGGACCAATTCGAACCGTATATACCCAAACACCTTGGCAAACGATGACCCAGATGGTGGTGGATTTTTGCTTGCTTTTTATATCCACCGGTCTCTACCTGTCCACAGCCGATGGTGGTAATTTTGCACCCCAAAAACCAGCCATATCTATCCGATTGCTGCAAATCGTTACCCTAATTCTGGTTGTACGCGTTGTTTGTGTCTCCTGTCCTGGCAAGAAGGCAACGGATCCAACTCGGGAGTACGGAGCAAAAGCTTTCGGTTCTGATTCGAAATGTTTACCATCCGTCTTGTTTTAATCCGGCGGTGCTACACTTTATCTGCTGACTGGCTGGATTACATGCGATTTGGAGTTCCGTGCGTCTGGCAACGGGCAACAGTCACACCGAGTACAGCTATTCTTCACCCTTGCACGATATTGCTGGCAGATTCCTCTGTCTACTGAAGATGAACATTTTTTGTGTTGCTTTTAAAATAATTCCACCCGCTTACCCTCCACTCTTAAACCCCAGAGGGACTGTTGCTATTTTGTCAGGCGTTTGAATGAGCTGGTGGGAAGTATATTCTCAGTGACTAACTAATCTGAACGCTCAAGATGCAAATGGCAGCACGATGGAGGGTACTTGAATGGGGGGGAGGTGTCAGGATTGGTGTGAGACGGTAGTGTGCAAGCTATCGAAAAACCGAAAGTGGGGCGACTTACCTTGGCAACTATAGCCATTTTTGTTCAGCTCGAATCCCTCCGAGCAGTCGCACTCGTACATGCCATCGTGCAGCTCGTAGCACAATTGCTCACAAGGACTCCCGTGGCCACAACGTCCTGAAAACATAAATGAACGGATGATTACGTATGAGCGATGATAAAAACGGGAAACGGAAGGTGAGACAAAGGACATGTGCGGGATAGTTCAACACAGTCGCATGCTGGGAAGGACGAAATCAATATCCGTATGGCATACACCGAATGGAACGTTCGAAAGAAAGTAAAACAAAAGGAAAAAAATGAAAAATGAAAACGAAAGATGCAATCGTTTATTTGTATTCTTGTTCTTTCACTTGTTGGCAAGATGAGAAAAAGTATAATCGAAATTAAGGACATGATGCTCGATGAAGATGATACCCTAGAGCTGCAATCTATTAACTGATCCCCGTTTGATTTACGTTGTATTGTAATTAAAATACACATTTCGGTTATGAATTCTAACGATGGACGATAAATCCAGCCTGAGCGCCATGAAAGTAGCTCACAAATTCAAACCATAGAAATCCGACATTATGTATTGATATTGCATACTAGCAGGCGGTTTTTTATTTAACCGTTGTCGGAATTTTTCATCATGCATATTTGCTCTCACAAAGCTGTAAGCTTAAAATCATTAAAATTCATATCTATTGATGGTGTTATTGCACCGTATCACCAAACTAGCTATATGAATGTTGAAGCGATAATCAAAACGTACAATCAAATTGCGACATAAATTTGTCCTAATGTTTCGCTTGGCCGAGCTACGCTCAACAGTGTTGTTTTTGTTCTATAAAAGCATTCACTCACGAACAACATTGATTCGCTCGATAATAACGCTGCCATATGCAATAAAAAAAAATGCAAAAAAGCAAAGGAAACTTTTCGAAAAATATGTCATTTCCTCGTTTTATTGCCACAATTTACCCGATCATCATGGTTACAATTTTCCAACTTTTCCGCTGATCAGTGCCATCAGCAAGCAAATGCATCAAAGTTACGGCATGCCGAAACCAGGGAGAAAACAAGACAAAGAAGCAAAAAACCACACTTTCCAACCAGCTACTATTCACAGCATTCGTAGGATCGCTACCAACCATTTCGCTTCCTTACACCAAAAGGCCGGAAACATTGAAGGAAAGGCACTTGTCACCAGTATCCTCTCGGGTAGTTCCACCGTTCCGTCGGCAGGCAGAGAACGTAGGTGCAAAGACAATGAAAAGCAGCCGGGAAACGCCATTAGTTTCATATTACTTCCTCAGTGTCAGTGGTTGAGTTATAAAATTTAATCAAAAACTTGTTGATATGCAATTAGCTGTCTTCGTTCGTGTGAACGAATGACAGCGAAAGCACATTTCGGAAAAGTCGGCAAGCTCAAGCTTTTCACCGTGCAGCTGCGGGCCGAAGAAACCTGGTCGTTACAGTTTCCGATGCATTGTGCCGGTGCGAGCATAATGTCGTGCAGAGTGGTCCTATGATTATGATGCAAGCCCGACATTGTCGACGACAGATAGTCGACAAGTAAACTTAAAGGAAACTAGAAGCACGGGGTTTTCAAATAGGCTATCACTGTATTTCTTTTACGGTCTCAGAATGTAGCATGAAGTCGCTAATCCTTTCCCTTTAAATCGGTGTTTGATCTTAATTTTGACTTTGATTTTTTTTCTAGTTTTGCTGCAAATTATGAAAAATCGACTAAAATCTAAAATCTAGTTTCCCACAACATAATCAAACTTGAGTAGACGTTTTATAAATGGGACTTCTTTCACATTGTACTACATAGACCTAAAGCTTAACATAAAATTCCTTTTTCGAGTAGCATTTTTTCTACTTCAAGGATGCTGTATCAAAGCTCAAAATGTCACGACACCGACTCACCAAGACGTTCCGGATTGGACAAACCTTCCAAATTCGACAGTAAACACCTAAGTATTCCACCCCCAAGAAAAGCAACATTTGTCATGCTGCCAGGGTGTATGGTTGCGGAATAGCCATAGGACAACGAAAAGATTAATGCTTCTCCAGGAAACGTCGAATATTGAAAGCATTGACAAATCGACGACCTTAATTTCGGTAGATTCGGTGTATGGGTATGTTCCTTCGTATGTGTGAATGTATATGCTCGGGTATAAGAAATCATTGACAAAGGAAGGAACATAAAATGCTTAGAGGTTTTTTTGTCACTACGGTTCGGATAGAACACAAATTGATTTCATGATTCAGAGCGCTGCAGTGATGTGTTTGTCATTATTTGACGATTATTTGACGCAATATAGCTGCAATCAATCACTCTGCTCTCTTATTAGTGTTAAATAATTTCTTCGTTTGGATTATAGATGCAGTATTTATTCACTAAATACTAAAAAATAGCTTCGCAGTAAGAGTAGACCACATAAGTATAAAAATAGCAACATGGGTAAACATTTAGTATAACAGTAATATTTTACGAATAGTTCACTCTTGGATCACAAATGCCTCGTCGTCTTCGTTCCATGTCTTATCGTACTATCTAAGAAGTCACCCTTGTTTATTTACGAGATTTTCCTCTCTTGAAAGTTAATTTATTCTGCCTTTCTGGATGAATCATAAAAGAAATTTAAAAAATGCACCATTAAGAAAACGAAGTATAAGAATCAAACCTAGGCTACCAAGATTAGAAGCTCCACACTTTGCCTTATCTTTGACATGTGTTTGTAGGTGTATACCCTTATGTGTGGCAGTTTCTCATCGCGTCCCAAACCGTGCGGCGTCATTCCCGTTCAATTTTTAAGATATTAGACAAACATTTTCTTCATCCTTTCATCGGACCGCAACGTTCTTGGTGCAAACGGAAGGAAACGGCATACTCTTGCCAAATCGCGAACACTGCTAAATCGGCTAGCCATCCTTCGCACGCAGCACGGCATAATTCATCCATAATTCATGACATCCCTTTCATTTTCCTGCCGTAGCTCTTCGTTATCAGTATTGCATGTTTGACGAAACGGAAACGTGAAAGCTGAGCCACCGTTATGGTTGTTTCACCCGCTATAGGTGATTACTATTTCCTTCAACTCTGACTTTTCTGCAAGATTCTAGCCCTGGCAAAGAGACAATGTTTGCCTTTTTTGTGCGTTCTGAAAAGTAGCGTGCTGTTCGAAATCTTTTGATTCCATGCTGCTAGCAGCTCCCTGGGTTCTCTGTCTCACTCACTTTCGCTTTATGAACTCAATTCAGAGGTCAGATAGTGATGAAAAGGTTTCCCGGGCACACGATATAGGACTCGAGTTACGGGAAAGAACCTTACACGAACCACTAGACAAAGTAAGGATGACATTTTTAAAAAGATTCTGTTTGGAAATGCTGGGCTAAAATAAAACCCCCCGGTAATAGGAAAAGGTACAGCATCATGAGATAAAATTGAACTAGCTGTACGGATGGCGGGAAAGCTGTATCACAAGCCGGCATAAAGTCAGTATGCCATTTTGCGGCCCATCCTTACGGCAACCCGCGCTTGTGCGGGTATTCCATCCAACCCAAAAACCCAGCTCGTCTCTTTCATGGTGAGGATGAAATCATACAGACGTGCACATAAATCATCATTCACGGTGTGTTCGGTGACGACTTTTTGCCCGTTTTGACACGAGATATATGTGTGTCGCTCGGTACAGACGAAGTGTTGCATGACTTACAACGGGCAACTACCGTCTCGCTTTTCTTTACACCAGCCGATACGCTAGGATACGAAGCGCGTAAGGACACCGAACAAGCAAGGTGATGCGCAACCTTTACGTGTTTAGTGTGGAGTACGCCACTGCTACACGGCGTTGGTGCGGTGGAATCAAAAGTGAGGAATCCTATTAGTGCCGGATTCTAGCTTTCTTTTTATAAGATTGTAAGGAGTGGAGATTTGTTTTTTTGTGTGTGTATGCCAACAATAACGAACAAAATAAGCTTTTCATAACGCAAGGGATGTGTTTGAAACCGGTGAAAAACCAGACGAATGTAAAAAGCAAAACCCGGACAAAAACAATCTTCACATTCCACCTACATTTTGTGCACTTTTCAAGGAAGAAGGACTTGTGGAAAAAAGGACTTCCTAATTGTCCGTGGGTGTGTACGGGTACAAAACAGCGGGCTATTCGTGTGCTTTATGCTCGTTTCGTTTCCATTCCGACGAGCAAAATGTTCGAGAAAATGAGCCTTCGCTGTCTCGTTCGTTCGCATCATCATCCATGGGCTATCTGATGTCACTACCGCATTACCCTTCTATTTATCATGATTTTATCTTTAGCCAACCTTGACTCAGCTGCGAACCAAAATCTTCTTGTGCGAGAAAATTCCACGCATGGTTCATGTATCTAAAGCATTTTCGCGAGAGCAAAAATAACAACCGACAAAAACTGAAAATAAATCGAACTCACTGAAAAGAGAATAGACAGGATAAGACGGTAGCGTTGGGCGGTTTTGCTTCCATTCCATGCTACATTGGCATTGGTTTGGCGAGGGGTTAGAAATGTTCAGATCTCGATATTGGCACATTTCCACCGACACGAAAATTCCGCTTGCCGTATTTGGTCGCTTTTGGCCGGATGATCATTATGAATAAATAAATGTTAAGCACCGAAAATTGCATTAAATATTAAGCCTACGGAACGATTGGGGGTGTACCGAAGGCAACAAACACTTGCGCGCGCTCAAAACGATAAGGGATCGGCTTCCGGTGAGTGGGTCGGCGATTCAACCCACAATGCGAACGCGGGAAAGATGTACGAAAGTTAGACAGCACAAGCAGGAAAGAAAACTGCAAATATGATTTGCAAATATGACAAAAAAGGATTTTGTTGGGAAATGCTTTATCGTTTACTGGGCCGTATTCTTCAATCCCTCACGGTACACCGTAGTTCTGTTGAAGCTGATGATGGTGATGTGGGTGACGCTGAATACATATACACACTCGCATACATGCTGGTATCGTCAAGCGCAACGATACGTAGAAAATCATAAACCAGATTATCATTTGATCGTTTTGACGATGAGATAAACCTCCTAATTGAACATGTTGCCGATGGGCAACGAGCAAAGAGCAGGCAAACAAACATACTAAACATTATGCCATGGCATCGAAACGATTCTTTCCTTAATACTTAAGAGGCTATGCTTCAACATACATGAAGTTTTTATGAGTGAATAGTTGAATGAACCCACTGTCTGTATACATTATATTATTATGCGTGTGGTATACTGTTCATACAACATGCAAGTGTCGATATGAGATGATGTCGATAAAAGATTTATTAGTACCCTGTACATTACTTCCAAAGCTAGTGGAATTGAACGCTTTTCGTCAATAATAATAATAATATTTCTAATACTCGACATTATACTTCAATTTTGAAATTTCTTATCTAAAACATTTGGCCAAGCCGTAATGCTATTCAATTTTTTATATTAATGCATGGATATTTAAAAAAATTGCATTACTTCAGAAGCGGATCCGTATAAAATTAACACCTGCCTATCCGAGATCATTTCATGGCATTCTATAAGAAATTGTTTAAGCTCCAATCACAGTAAAATAAAAAACACCTTTGTATTTATTTACTACAATTTATGAAAATCCGACTTTTTTCTCTTTCTGCGAAGAAATTTAGGTTGGCTCCTAAATTTATCATTGCAATATTAATTGCGTATTAGAGATCTATTTAATCATTATGATATAAAACCTTAAAATCATTCAATAATTAAATGCTCACATTGAAGACAATCAAAAATAAACAATTAAGTTATGAATACAAATAGATTACATAACATGAATCGTGATCCATTCAAAAGTATTGATTCTACCAAGAATTGAAAAAAAAATACGAATAGGGTATTTCTAGTTATCCAGTTATGTAATTTTTATCAATCACATTCAACAATATCTTCTTCTTCTTTGGCGTAACGACCTACTCGGTCATGCCTGCCATTTCTGGCCTACGAGACTTGTTAATACCACGTAGTTGGATAGTCAGTCCTCACTACGGGGGAACGGTCCAGATAAGATTTGAACCCCGGTCTTGCCGTATGAGAACAGCGCCGTTATCGCCTCTGCCACCGGACCGCCTCTAACAATATATTTCCGCCTATTCAATAATATATGTTCCACCAATCCATTACACTTAACTATGGACTAGGAAGTCCCCATCGTTTAGCAAATCTAAGCCTTAAAAAGCTTATAACTCCTATTCGAACCAACGTATTTCTTAAGGCTTGAAAAATGAAGCATCAAAGAAAACAGCGCATGAACACTACATACGAACTGCGATTGCTGTTAGCGCTTTTTTGCGTCCTCCTGAGTATGTCGAAGACGAACGTTTGTTATTCATAGAATACCACGGAAATGTTTTCTAATTTACCCTCATATCCATTGTAAAGCATCGCAGCACAAACCCCTCTAATGCACACACACACATGCTCGATGTTTCGGAACGAAACTGGCCAGAAGAGAGGTGGTGGGTCGTCCTTGTTCGTTTACCATTTTTTTGTCTTTCGCCACATATTTCTCCCACACGTTGTCCCAAGGCTCAATTGACATTCGAACCCCAGCAGCCGTCAAGTTGCGCAAGAGTAGCCGGCAAGCATGATATCCCGTTCGGTGGAAGTGTTTGCTGTGGTTCAGCTTTAAAAAAATCAAAAGAGGGCACCAAAAAGAGGACGACAGTGGAGGGCAAAAGAATTTGGATAGGCAAAACGAAAGTCGAACGGAAACCGGGTTGGATAGTGAGAATTGCGCAACATGTACATGCACAAGCACACGAGGGAATTACCATAGATCAAAGGGTACGAAGCTCATGAATAGGAAGGGTATGCAAAGGACTTTGCTCTGCATGAAACACTCCCTATGCCGAAGCACGGTGACGCTTATTGTTCGACTCGGTGATGTTTTTTTTCCCTTTCTTTTCTTTGACGTTGCTCAATTCACATTGCTACATTCGATGGAGCGTAACGAATGATGTGCCAAGGACTACTTCTCTCCTGCAGAAGTATGACACCTTCATGCTGCCATTCCGTAATTTAACAAGTGCCATAATTGAGCGGACTTTAGAATCGTCATGGATTGAGAGTCACATAATAGGCTTAGTTTATATTTTGCTGCCGCAGGACGAACAAACACTCAATACAAAGTTGCCGCCTGACTGACAGCGAGATGCCGATCGGAACAGACAAATTGAGCTGCATTACGCACACCAGACACTCGTTGCCTATGATAAGCATTGTCACCGTTATGTTCCACCCAAAAGCGTATCTGTCACAAACACGATGGACCACATACATCACCCATTTACCACCTTATACGAACAGTGACTGTGGGACGAGTCACTATGAGCATGGCAGCACGCTACGTACACACTATTGCCGAGCCCTTAAACTAAGCGAACCGGTCGCGGGATCCGTTTCATAACACCATTATGCACCATAATGTATGATGCAGTCGTTTCGCGCAGATTTCTGTTGTTTGTTTGCTGCCCGTTGCTGTATCAGCGACGAACGAAAAATCCAACACGATTTTTACGCAAACCACTCACTGCACGCTTGCATCAATGTCGTTCGCAGCATAATCCGCGCTGTTCCATCCACCTAACACACCGATCGTGAAAGTTAAATCCTTTCGCATGCAGCGACGCCCCGACCGACAGAATAGGCTGAAATGTGTTTATCCCTGTGTGGGGAGGATGTGTGAGTGTTTTTCATTCTAGCTTTTATTTGTGGCTCAGTTTGACGTACTTCCATCTTGAGGCCACTTTATCAAACTCAAAACCTGGGAGAGATTGGAGCTCGCAACATCAACAAGGAAAAAAAGAGGGGGGAACTGTGCCTTTGCGACAGATGTCGCAATGTAGGACGGGAAAAGGCAAACTTTGGTCGTCCAACTGCAAGAGCATTTTTCCCGATTCAATATTTAGACGCAGAGCTTTTGTGTGCATGCACGTTGCAGGAGCGTGAAGCATACTAAACACATACACAAAACACACACAGAAACACAATGCCTGCAAGCGTTCGCTGCGAGCAGATAGAACCGTATTCCTTCCTTCCCATACCGTCCATCCGCAACCAACTATACAAGGGAACTCGATTTCCAACCATTTCCTTCGCTAACTTGCTGGATTATTTATTTTGTCCCTGCTCGTTGGCATAAGCCAGCAGTTAGAGAAATTCCTCCGAAACGCAGCGGCTCAGCAATTCGTGGGGCAGAGGACGCTCAATCGAGCCCCGTGTGCTTCGGGGCACTGAAGTGGATGGAATTTAGTTTTCGGGAAAAGTGTCTCGAGTGCGACAGATGTTGGTATCGTTACATCGTCCTACGCGGCTTTTCGCGCTGACAGAAGGCACATTCCTTGGTGTCCGTAAGCGAAACGATACCACTACCCTTGCTTTTGGTCCTCCGCTTTCCTTATCGAAACTTTCCAACCTTCAGACAGATTCGGAAAAGCATGCCTGTCCTTCGCCAGAGTACGGGCGTAGCCCAATGATACGGTGCAATCAAAGACAGCTGTGATGCAATCACAACTGTTCCGTTTAACGTGTTATTGTGCTTGCGCCGTACAGCAACAACAGTTAATGGGGACGCCCGGGACGTGATCATGAGTTTTATAAGCTTGCAAAGTGACACGAACCGGCTGAATCGAACCGTTGTGTGTAACACATTTGAATAAGAACGATTCTCCCAATCTTTGAGCAAAAGTTAAATAAACATGGCCTTCAGCTTAAAAAACTGAGATACGTGCCAGCGATTTAATGATTTTATTTCGTTTTAAAATTATCAATTAAAATGCGTTTTGATCGTGGAACAGATGCAAGATATTCGAGCATCAAAATGAAGCTTTTAGTAGAAAAGTCCGTGCTTGCTGGATCACTCGCCACCATACCATTGCAACCTATTTCTACTCATTGATTTTTATGATGACAAATAAACACATCCCACAAACGGGCAGGCAAGATAAATTTTGCTACTTTCATTGCAATCGTGAGCGCAAAGTTAAGCGAAGTAACTCACGTCGAGCGCTTGAAGGATTTCCAATGCACCAGGGAGCATAGCGTTCGTTAATCAAGCACGTGCCTGGTGGGGAGAAATTTTACCTCGAAGCATCACAGCCCCGTACGGAACGGTCACCATCTGGTCAGTTGAACTTTATCTGCCAGCTGTTATACGGTTGGCGTTGCGCTCCCCAGCTTCGGTAGCCCTTTTGCCTAAACTGTAACTACGTCTTAACTTTTATAGCGCGTACGTGTGTATCGGCAAAAAAGGCTCCCATCTGAACGGTGGTATCCGACCGGGCACGGTTGCTGAAATCAAACCGGTTGTTCGGATGACTTATTACTTCTGTCCCAAGATAACCGAAATACGTTTCGGTCGATATACGTGTATCTTCCTTTCGTTTGCTACTCGAAGGGAGCAACATATCATAAAACTCGATGTCCCATCGAAAACGATACAATTCGCATGACAACGTGAAGCCACAGCAGTCGTAAACCGGGCAATGAGCAACGAACTCACCTCGATGCCAACCGACCCCAACGATTCGCCGTGTCAGATGGTCACCATATCTAAGGTGATGTTCAGGGAATGGATGGGAGGAATGGATGGGCCACACACAGGAGATGGCCGGATCCAGTCATGTCCGGTAACCGATTGGAGTGCCATCTTTGGTTTCCAAAGGCATCGCTCTCGGACTACAGTCGCCGTTTGCACGGGTATGGAGGCGGGTGCGAGCAGCAAAAAAAACACAACCTTCATCAACCGAAAAATCGGAAAATCAGACATCATAGAACAGATCTGTCGTACACCGTTTCCGGACCATCGGCATTCAGCTGGGCAGGAAGATGATTCAAGCGATTCCGACAGACATGTCCAATGGTGGTCGGCTTTTCGTTTTTCCCTGGATTAGGATATCTTCATCCCTTTTCCATGCCACCGGGCACAAGTGGGTGAGCGAGTTTTATGTGAGCTGACACACATATTGCTTCGTCTTTGCAGCGATGTGAAAGGTCACCTCAGATCTTCTACCACACTTGGACGCTTTTCGAAGAGTGGTCAAACAGAAATAAGCGAAATGAAAAGACGCAAAGCACGATACCGTGCATGAAAAATGTATGATTCGTGGTCACCTGACATGGTGCTCTGTGTATAATGCAGACCGTGTGCCCCAGGACTGTGAGGAATGGGAAATTTATCTTTTTCCTGTCTGGTTTTGTATAGACTATCCGTGTCGTGCGCTTTTAACTGTCCATCCTATCCATCCTGTTTTTTTTCGCACTGCCAAATGGTAGAAATTATCCAGCCCCGAAGGCAACAACATTAGTTCAATCCGGCGTATATCGTAGTGTAGCAATACAAGCAACGTGCAGTGGAATATATGTTTGGTAGACAGTGGACAGAATGTAAGATGTCTTTCATATGATTGAGTTATCCAATCGCTGGTTCATTTCACTATGCATGCAATGTAAGCGAACTATTTTCCGAGTACACGAGTTTCAATTACACACAGAGAATCTATTTATTGCACCATGAAGAGCACTCAATTAATGCTTTGGATATGGAGCGCTTCCCTTTTTTGTATGCAACAAGTGCGAGCCTTGCGCTATTCCCTGCGGGGATCTTGCGTTTGCAGTGAAATCAAGACAGACCATTTCCCAACACCGAACGGGTATTGCCGCAAAACAGCAGAAATGCATTGGAAGCCGCTTTGTATCATCATCCACCTCCATCTTTTCATTCCTTTCAGAACCTGGTTTTCTTTCATCTTTAAATGGAAAACAAAATGCCCCCCACCGAGATACTGCAAGGGATCTCCGTACCATAGAGGTGGTTGTTCCCTAATGGAATAAATCATGACCTGTAATTATATAATCTTTCTGATAGTTTTGTTGCAGCGGCTTGCTAGAAAAGGCGCACCAGTCGGACAGACGAGGTTTGCATGTTGCTGAGTATACGTAAAGTAACAAAGGGTTCGTTTGAAGTTATCATAACCAGCTAAAAGCTTGAATACTGTTCTGCCAGAGCGTTTTCTCACATTGAAATGGCAGTGGTGGTGGTTATTGTTGAGTGATATATTCTTTTATCTCAAAAGGGGTTGATAATGAAACCAATTTATTTAACAATGCTTCGAAAACACAGCGAAATGAGTGTTCTTCAATGGTAAGATGATGAACAACCTAACTTCAGAGGTTACCCAAAGAATTTCTGGGTAAAGAATTTCAAAGAAAGCGAATATGTATCAGTAAAATAAAGTGCTTTTCATTATTACTGGATACTTATCACCCACAACACCCTGTGGCTCTGCTAGCTGTAAGAACTGTTTTGATAGTGTAAGTACACAGTTGCACCGCATAATGATCGACCTTTCTGTAGCTGTGAGACAAGCACAATGGAAAATTTGACCTAGCTTCCGTTAACGTACCTGCAAAGAAAGAATGAGAAAATATATGAATAATGCAAATCAAACAATGTGAAAAACAAAGTTTGTCATGCTAAATACTTAATCAGTTTAGGTTATGTAAGGAAATTTAGTTAAAAAATTAAGTGGCTTAACATTAAAAAATGCTCCTGATTTTGTTCACGATTTGTACAAGAAATGCTTACAATTTTATAACACATCCAACATTTGCAGCAGTAGTAGACATTTATTTGAATTTTTGAATAATTGCGCACAGCTCAACCACAGCTATCTATTATTTGGATTGGGTCTGTCCATTTTGACTCTCCTCATTATTGTGTTTCATAACTATTTAACATTATTAAAGTTTGTTTTATGTCTCAACTGTTTGATCGATCGATTGCTCTATTTTATGTGGGAAAATATACTAAAAAACCCACTGAATGCTTTTCTATAAGAACATTTACTTATTGTTTATTGTTTATTGTTTATAGTTAACCAGAAGTGATTGGCCGAGCGTATTGGCCATATCACAAAACTTAGTACTACCCTAAAAGCTATACAAAATATTTGACGATGACTGATATAAGTTAGACGAAGACTAATGAACATAAAAAGCACGGTGCCAGTCGAACTTATATTAAAACTTATGCGCACCAATAGTTCAACTCTATGCTAACACATTTAATATTACACATAGTCTATACCCAGTGGTTCGATATCATATATCGAGGCTTGAAAATATTTACGTACTTTTGAGGGTCTTGTTTGTGTAATTCATGTTTAATTTATAAACGTTATCTTGCAGAAACCGTGATTTTGTCCTATTGTGGTTTCCTACATTTGGAAATTACACAATTTCCATATAAAGAAGAGCTTTGCACTTTTGGTTAATGTTTGGTTTGGAGCTGACTGAATGACTGCACAAATAATCCATTAGCTATTCAACAAAACTTGTGATTTCCTTAGAAGACTTTGTGCTATTTATGAAATAGAGAAAGAAAAATGTTTTATTTTATACTACAAATCATAGAAACCGCAGAATATATTTTATTATGAAAAACAACCCAACCCATGCTCTATCAGTGAAGAAAGGAATCCATCGCATAATGGAACCATTAGTGCGATCTATATCCTTGCTTTCCTCCAAATCAACTGCAGAAGCGTTGATTGCGAAACAAGATAAACAAAATCAACCACGTGCTGCCGCAACATAAACAAATTGGGTGTTCGCGCGGGGAGAAGCAATCAATGCATTCGTTCTTTATAGAAAAAGGAAGGCCAAAAAAGGCGACAGTGCCGATCAAGATGCAAACGTGGGACATCGTGTTTCGAAAGAGTTTCGTGCTCGGAGGCATGATTGAACTGAACGTGTTTCCTTTCCGATTGATGCATACATTCTTGGAAGTTTCCTCCTTCAGACAATCATATCACGACGAATGCACATTTCACAGATTTTGTTTGCGTGGTTCAGGGTTCATGGTGAATACTTCAAATTACCCAACCAGTATAGAAAACTAAACTTTAATACATTTATTAACTAGACTTTAATAAAGTTTTTGAGAAACTTTAATACATGTATAAATTGACCAATTGATTTAAAAAGGATTTCGTTATTCGAAATTTACGTTACTCCTCCTCGCTTGTATTGCATTTTAAAGCCCTTCTTTAATCGTTTAATTCTACACCTTTACCTACACATGTGCACTGCCGACACCGTTTGTCATAACTTATTTGTCGGTAAACGTAACACATTCCACCCAAAAGCGAGATAATGTGCACGGGTTAATTGTTTTCTGTATTTTCAATTTCCAGCCGCGTACTTCGAATCGGGATGGAAAACCAGTGTGTATCATTAACCTTGCACACGTACGTAACACACTGCTGCTGTAGAATCCGCAGGCCACAGCACGGAATAGGTTGAACGTGTGCAAAGCGGAAGGATATGGTACAATTAAACAATTTAAAATATTTCTTTGAAAAACCGACGATGGTGTCGATGCAGCAAGGGCAGCCCATAAGCACTTCGTACACGGTAAAACTCTACCGAAGGCATCTACCGTGTCTCACCGAAACAGCACTGGTAGCGCCATCCACGGAATGGCTTCTGATATCTTAGTTTTTGCTGGGCAAGTGGCATAAAGCACACAAACCCGCCATTCTTTGTTCTAGCGCTCAAGCGATGGTTGTTCATGCATCGTTTAGCCAGCAGTGTACGTGCCCAAACGAGTGAACGCACGCGTTCCTGTGTCTCCCTGTGGGTGCGAATGTGTGCCCGGTTTGCTGCACGGCGGTTATTGCTGAGTGCGACGCAACGCCCTCCTGGGTCGTGGAGTCGGTGATCCAATGGACGATCTCCACGTACGAGAGTTTCTCCACACACGTCTTTACAAACCTAACAAGGCCCACACCAAGGATCGAGCGAAAGACTTCGAGAACATGGCAAATTCAGCACTCGGTAGATGACGGCAAGCAAGGATACACGGGGCGGGGTTGAATCGGAAGAAAATTGAGTTTTCAGAATATCATTATTATGTTTACGTATTCTGTGCACCTTAAGCACAAGCGCATAGTAGGGAGTGTTCGTTCCCGGGGGGGGGGGGGGGCGTGAAATGCGAGGTGTGACAAGGAGGGTTGTAAGTGTATCCCGTGTAGTATATGTGTGTATATGGCTTGTATGGTCAGGAATGTATAAGTCTTTCACGTACTCGGTGGTTGTGCACTATGTGCCTTGAAATCAAAGTGGCTAAAATGGACGAGCGAAAGATAACACTTTCAAAAAGCAATGCTATTGTTTTATGGTATCCTTAATTATGTTTCCAATGGGCTCTTTTATTTTGATTCGCGGAAAAAATCAAACAAAAAGCATTAAACAGACTTTTCTAAACAAATATCCATTGAATGATTTCAGATTTCAAGAAAATATACCTATTTTCGCTAGCTTCAATAAAGTTAAAAGGATTTATTAGAGGCCAGTTTAGTTTTAGTTTAGTTTTATTTTTACCATATAGCCGAATAGCCAGAACTAATTACGAATTTTGTACTGGATTTTGGGGACGAATACAGTTATCATTTTCTCCAAACCCCATTGAAAGAAGCTTCTACAATTAGAATTTTAGATTATGATAAAAAATGTTGAAGTAGAAAATATTTTACTACAACAAATATTAGATTTTACATTGCATCACTAAATGTTAAATTAAGAATAATATCTTTTCAGAAAATAAAATTTGACGCTAAATTTAAACCCAAGCAATGGATGCATCATTCTGAAAATGTAGTTATTGTTATAAACTAGATTTATGTATCTCAAATGTATCTTAAACACTGTGTGCTCACTACTGCTGCACACCATGCCACGCTAAGCTCGAGGGTTAGAGGAGGAATGCCGTAGCAAACCGTACCAAATCCCAAAGCCTTCATCCACCAGCAACCGGAATGTGCTAGGGCGAGAAGCATGACATTCCAAGTATATGGTACGGATATATACCATCCCGCTTGAGAAAACTGCAGCACGTAAGAAACGAAACCAACCATAATCATAGCGAACGCCTGAAGCTACGCCGCCCAACACATGACAGGGGACGCAATGCACACCACGGTGAGGAGCAACCTACGTGGAGCAATCATCTGCAGGAGGTCGTCTAAACGTGCCCGAATAAGCTCGACCATAGCCCGAGTCGGCCGTTCCAGGTAGCGTCGAAAAGACGGTGTACCGATGGCTCTAATGCTTTACCGGGAAAAGGTGAAATTGCATTGCATGCAGCGAAGTAATAAAAAATCAACATTATCGTCCAGGATTATAAAAATATTTCTCAACAGCGACCGGTAGCAGTCTAATCGATGCCACCCGTCCACCCGCTAGATGTCTGGCGAGAGTGGTGTTTCTTGGCAGAAGCAATAGCAGGCAAAAAGGGAAAAATAAAAAAGGTTAGAAAGCATATCTACTCCCGAAGAAATGGGGCCAGGTATGTTGAGTGCTTCGAGTCTCCATACGCTCCGACAGTCGTCGTCCAAAGGGCGGCCAACTCGAAACGTCCAATGTACAACTGGCAGTAGAAGGACCCACTTTCACGAGCACTTCACAGAGGGACTCCCGTTTGCAAGCAAAAACTCAACTTTTCGCTTAAGCACCCGTTCTGACTATCCAAGCGATCCTCCAAGGGCAGGTTGGCTGTACTACCGTGCACCACCGTGACACATTGCTTTTCTTCCAGGATATTGCTCTATTTTCGCTTTATGTGTTTTCTTTAAAATCTAATTTCTTCTTATGGCACACTAGGGAGCCACGCGACTGAATCGCGTGGTTGTCTTGACGGGTTCGTTCGTTTCATTTGATTTTCTTTCACTACCCGTTTACAGTGCCGTACAGTGCAGGCTGAGATAGAAAAGTGGGAAGTCAGAAAACTTACACACACGTACTACGAAAAATATACCTCTTGTGCTACCTATATATCTATACCTTCTCAATTGCAGAATACTGGTGCACCAGGAACAGGGACTTCACTGTTGTAAGAAAAACAAAAGCTATCCCTTTCGAAACGAGGGCAATTTTAAATTTATTAACCAGCTACTGTCGAGGCTTCTCGTCGAGGATAAATAAAATTAAAGGCATGGCAATATGCTAGATGCTTTTAAAGCTTCTCTAACAGACATTTTGAAGATGCTTTTCGACCCTGATGTTACGGTTTGAAGACACAAAATGCCAACAAAACAGAATGCTGCATATTTTCTAGATCTCGCTTTAAAAGGGTTAGATGCAACATACTGTAAGCAAATTCTAAATGAAGCAGATGAGGGTTCCCTTTTTATAACATCGATTACCTCAAAACCATCGGTAACGCCATCCAAAGTTTGCCCCAAATGCAACCAATCCTTTTACGTCCGTTCATCAACCTGTAATCTCATCAATAATTCTGATGGATCTAAAAATATCAAACTGGGTCGCAGACAACTACTAATATCTCACCAAGGAACAGGGATGCAGTCAAGTAAATGTGTTATGTTTGTGGTGTTGTTCAATAGCACATAAGTTAACATGTAACAATATTAAGCTCAACAGATACTTCTAGATTGAAGTCAGGCATTGAATGACACTTTACATAATGCTATAAAGGTTTGTTTTAAATTCAGTAAATGGTCAATCTACACGGTATGTTTAACAACATATGAACTCAAAAGTTGTTTGAATGGTCCTTCACCAAGTATATATATTTTGGAATATAAATTGGTATTTTAATAAATCCTGGAGATAATACAACATAATTCGTGTACCGTTAGGAGGAAGAAAACAAACAATATTACCAAGAACCTAAAACGGTCGGTCCGATGGCCGATTCTATAACGGTGCTGGTCTCACACGGCAAGACCGGGGTTCTAATTCCATCTGGACCGTTCCCCCGTAGTGAGGATTGACTATCCAACTACGTTGTATCAATAAGTCTAGTAAGCCAGAAATAGCAGACCAAAGAAGAAGAAGAAGAAGAAGAAGAAGAAGAAGAAGAAGAAGAAGAAGAAGAAGAAGAAAAAGAACCTCAAACATAAATAGAATTTTCCTCAGTTGTTTAAACGTTTCAATCACATAAAATGAAACACGCGCAGTTAATTTCTCGTAGTTATCGTGTAAGCATTTCAAAACAACAAACAGCGAACCAAGTAAAGCAATCATGTGAAGCAATTTGACATGTGAAGCAAACAAAGATAAATATGCAATGCCCGATACACCCCTTTCCTTAGTGTCAGTTTTGAGCAGCTGTAGTATCGATTTTCAATTCAGTGATTTAAACTTGATCTCGTTCGCCATTTTTCTTATGTTCGTCCCGTTCACCTTCCACATGCTCGCAACGCTTAGTTTCACGATTTATATAATCTCCCTTTTATCGGCCTCCCGTATACCTTTCCCGTTAGATTATGTGCCCTGGTGGGATCCACGTGATATAAGAAACCCATCCCCGCATTTCTTGCGAAACAAATTTCATCACAAAATCGAATCCTTTGCTTCTCCGCTGTACCACTCGAGTTGCGTTAGATGGAAAACTGATCGAAAAAAGGGATACACCGTTAGCAAATCATTGCATTCTGAAGATGCCTTCTGCAACCCAGCATTACCCGTGCGAGAAAGCGGCAATAGTTGAGCTGTGTGTGAGAGCGTATACACCCATATATGAAGGTGTTCTAGACACAAGCTCCTTCCTTTTTCGCTTAAATCGTTTCTTCTTCCCCCGGTGTCTGATCCCATCTTCAATGCCGTCCGTGTTTAGTTCTGTTGTGTAATCTTTGTCTGCCCTCGTCGGTTCCATTACATTATTCTTTTCCCTCCATTTCCCGCCAAGCTTTGCCCTCCCTAACCCGCTACTCTGGATGGGGTGGCTGGAATGAGGGCACAAATCGTTGCACGAGCACTGACGACGTGATGGTTTTTTCTTGCTAGCTTTTTCTCCAACACCAGAAACCTGCCGGATGGGTACACCGCTGGAAGCCTTACTTTACTTCGCCAGTAAATCTCAATTTGCTCACCATATACGGATAGAAAACAGAAGGCACTCAAAACGGAAGAGTTCTTCGCTGGCTACGGAGGGATGAATGGAGAAAAATGCGCCAAATGAAACGAGACTTGAACGCCATGAAATTCCAAAGGGAACGAACCACCCGGACTAGTGAGACTATAGGGGAAAGAAGAACCTTAATGTGCAGCAACAATAACTAGCTCAAAAAAAAACCCTCACTTATGCCGGGGAAAATAGATGAGATTATTTCCTTCCTGGCCGCCTGTCGGAATGAACCATGCCGAAAAGGGAAGCACTACGGAAGTTCCGGAATGCAGGTCGGTTTAGTGAATGCGGCTGACTGCAGAAGTGTGATAGGAAAAACAAACCCACAGTCGGATTGATCCTTAACCCCGCTGCTAACTGATCAACTTTACCAATCTATACACACACACCAACATCAAGAGAGGCAATGTTTTGTCCCCAAACCGATGGTGCAAGCAAAACGGACACTGAACGTTGGCGAGTACTCTTCCCGGAAAACGGGATAGCTGAGTTGGTTTCAAAATTCCCTCATTTTTCTTCTTTTTGCTGTGGTTTGCGAAATGGATGAATTCAAGCATATAATTTGAATGTTCTTTTACGATGCGTTTCCTTTTTGCTATTACACTGTTGTTTGTTTTTTTTTTATTTGGTCACATAAATGGAAACACGGATTTTCCCTTCGATGCTTTCTAATTTCCTTTTTTTCGTTTTTGAGACCGACCAACTATTGCCAACAAAGAGCGAGAAAAAGGATTATCGTTAATACTTCAGTAAGTAATCAAATGCCGATTGCATTCATCTATATGTCCCGTGTTGTGCTCGAACGACTCGACGAAGTATTGAACGGTAGTGGATGTCACACGAAGGCTGCCTTTATGCTATCTTCATTCGCTTTGGCTATACAAATTCCCATCCTTTTCTACGCTCTTCCAGGCGCCGACCGCAAACTTCCGATTTGGCTTTTTTTTCGGTTGAACCCAACAAAAAACTTTACCCTTATGTGTATTCTCATTTCCTTTTTTATCTGCGACCGTACACTTACAATCACGTAATGGAAAAAAGGTAATTCTGGCAAAGGCGATAAATAGTAATTAATTTTCATTACACTCGAAGCACAGGGCTTGTGAGTGTTTGAGATTTTTATTCTTCCCCAAGCGTTGTGTTTCTATGTGCGGCAATAAATTATTACGTTTTACTACCATTGGTCGCATTATTTATTCATAGGTTGAACATGTTCTACCTTCACGTTTTCATAAGCCATTTTTCTATTTCTAACCGAAACAATTGAAATGGTGTCCACAATAAAGAACTGAAAGCTTTTTGGTTGGGTTAATTTTTTTATGTAGTTTTATGTCGTATAAGCTTTAGTAGTGTTTGACTTAAAGGATATACATAAAGAATATTTTTATTTAGAATTACACATAAAACCTTTATTAAAATCTGTACTATACATGTAGGACGACAGGGCTTCCCCTCGATGTAAAAAATGACAGCCAAAACGTCAGATGGGGTTTCCGCCAAACTACGTGGATCAGAATCAATCGGGAAGCGTCCAAAAGCAAAATCAGTATCAATAAACTCGTTTTTTCCTATTAGTTTTACATACATAAATAAACAAACTGTTTGATGTCTACGATTACGAAGACACTTAGTGCCATTACAATACCCCGCTACCGGCTTCAAAAAGGTTATCAAATTCCCGCTGAACTGGAAATGAATTTAAACTACTATTCGAATCGCTCTGGTAATGTTCTCGCTCATTATGCCAGCGACGTAATGCTACCAATGGATGACAAATTTAAACGGCCCAAAACGAAACACTAATCACATAAACAGCCGCTTCTTTGTCTTGTCTCGTTGAAGGGAAATTTCAACACTGGCAGCACATAAGATTATTGCTCGTCCCTGAAGGAGAAGCACACACCGTTTGTCTTATTTAAATTCAATAAAAAAAACACTTGCCTAATTTAATGACAAGACGGTAAGGCATCACACGAATCCTATGGGGAGAACAAAGCAAAACATCAGGGACAATTAGCACCGGGAGTGGAAATACCATGCACCCAGCCCAGTACAGTTGTCGGATGGGTATAGCCTACGAGAGGAGTCGAGATTGGGCTATGCAGAGCCTTTTGCTGATTTAAAATGAACAAAGTTGAAAACAATAATTCCAGTGCTAACAAAATAAAGCTTTGAACGCTTTAGTGTCTAGGGGTGGATGCGCCATTTCTTTATTCGGCTTGTTGAGAAGCCCATAAACACCGTATAAGCATCCTTGTGGAAATGTGAAAAGCTTTGGAAAGTTTCAAAAATGTGGAAAGGTTTAAAGGAAATTGACCTAAAGCACTTAATCGTTGTAAGAGGTGTTGCATGATACTTTTACTTCAATACTAATAAATTACTTTTTCATAAATACATTTCATTCTTAAACACAACAGATTATTGTTTTTCAATTAAAATGTTCTGGGAGAAAATCGCTCAAATGTCATCCATTCGAACGGCATCAACCCAATTAATTGATGCTCCCTGTAGTATCAGCCTTTGTACGGTGCAAAACAGATAAAACAGATTATAACAGACAATTCACTTCTCCGTTGCAGTTTTTGCTGCTGAAATTTCTAGCATAGAGACCGCGACTTACTGACTGCGAAAAGGGATAAAGCCCATTGTCAAACGAATAACGGAAACGCATAACAGCGTTGAGGGGAAAAAGAGCACAGAGAATACGCGAAGCTGGCTCAATACGAGATTCATCCGTACCAGCATGATGTTGTCTGATTATATGATTCCTGTCCGGGAATCTGTCGCAAGACTTCTATTTTCCTCCCATTCCCACCACAAAGCCGCTGTTTCAACAGAACGTTGAGGCTGTCCTTTGAGTGCCGTCCTTCTAACAGAAAACACATCAAAGACCAATGTTTTTGTTTGTTCTCGGTCGCTGGGTTGCAAAAGGGTCACGCTCGTGCCCAGCGGTTTCTCTTCGAGCGAGCGCGAATATGTCTTGTGCGAGTACGAGATTGCAAAGCGAGCATGCACCGGAGAAAAGAACCAAATAAAACATGAAACAGTAACAAACAAACAAAAACAAAACAGGTCATCCCACTATGAATACGGAGCGCATAAATGGACGGTAATGGTAAGTCGGAGTCCACACTACGCCATGGCGTCGGATGGTAACCGCTTTACTCTTCACAGATTCGCCAACGAAGAAGCGCAAACGAGAGCAAAGCAGAAAAAATGCGTTTGTCCTCGCTGGAAATGCTTCATTAATTTTCATTTGTTTAATGAAGCAAAGTAGCTGCAATCCGCTGTATCACACAGGGCAAGGCTTGGTTTGATGTTGCTCTGCTGCAGGGAATTACTATTCTTCGATATCACCTACACTATGATGCTCATTTTAGAAGCAGAGCAAGAAGAAAGCAGGTTGAGAATTTTTTTTTTCTGAAGAAAAAGAATAGAGGAGAAAAACAACAGAAAAAAGCTTCACCCAGTCGATATAAAAAGGATTACTCGGTAAGCTGCTGTTCGCATTTATTTCATTTTCTTGATGGGGTATTAGTGAAATGGCGCACTTCTAGGCAATCAATGCAGCATACGCGTTGCTGGAAGTTTGACGAGATTATTGACCGAGTCACGGAAAAGTTAATCGGGAGTAGTATCTTAAAGCCTCAGTTAAAACAAATGGCTTAATGTGAGAAGGAAAGCGCGTTTATTGAACCAAACCGATTCTGTCGCTAACAGGGGTTAACAGTCCAAAAGAAATAAATGAATATAGTTTTGTTAGCCCTTGTTTTAGAGTTTTAAACATTGCAACTATTTTTGATATTGTTTAGAACAAACATAGGTTTTCCCAGAGTGTAATGAAATATTAGTTCATCTCAATATGGTTTTTGCACACATAAAAACCGGCCGCTTCGAACGATACAAATCGATTAACCTTCGGACAAATAATCCTCGGTATCTTTCCCCACCATCCATTAGGACCATTAACATTCTACGTCTTAATGTACGCAATTCCTTTCGGAACCTTGACCGATTAACAACCCTTGCAAATTAACATTTCTTCATTAGGATGTAAAAATAACCACTCCGCTATGGGGATAATGAAAAGATTCCAGCGTACTGGCCGTAACCCGCGGCAAACGCCAATCATCAGCCTCATTGGTGTTTGGAAAGGATGTAAATGGTTCCACCTAACCGCAATATTTCGACAAAAGCTCATCCGTGCCCTTCCGGCGTAGGAGGCAATATACGGAAGAAGTGAAGCTATTGTGGGAGCAAATTTTCATTTTCCATTACCTTCTCTGCAAACAGAAATTGCATAATTTATTATTGGGATATAATGCAAACAATCACAAAAGTATTGAACAAAGTCAAAGCACTAGGCTAGGACCGATCGGTCGCGTGGAGGTAGAACAAAAAAAAAGCCATCAAGAAAAGAAAGGACGTAAAATTTTCCACCCACACAATAGCCTATAATTTGCTTTTTCCTTCTTGAGGAAATGTTTTCCACCATCTTTTTGCCATCGGTTACCGTGCGGGCTGTGCGGTTATGGTAAGCCGTAGGGCATGTTCGGTCATGCTGTGCACAACTTCAAAGTCATGGGGTACGGAAAACCGTTTCCTGTTCTGTTTTTTTTTTTCTGGCGTCACCCCCGTGGCTCACACCAGGGGTGAGACTTTGCACAGGAAGTACCGTGCAACGTCGAAACCACGGTGTGTCTGTGTGTGCATTGAGCAGTAAATGTGGTAAAGCCAACGAACATTTCCGTTCGGAAGCGGCACATTGGGTATGCTGCTTCAGCCAGTCGCTTCAGTAAGCCGGCTTTAACCTCCTGGCTTTCGTTTTGCACCATCTTCTCTCCTTTAGCCACCGATCACTTCTAGGCGTAAGAAATATTGACGTAAAACCATGATTGGATCGATTCGGATTGGTGCACATTATTCGGTTTTATTTAAGGCTTTTCCATTTCACCTCCCGCCCAACATTTCCTAGTATGTTTTTTTGCGTTCGATTGGATCCATATGAAACATCATCGAGAATCGGAGCATCGTCGTTTATACAAATAAAACAAACGTAAGGGAAAGACGGATACGAAATAAGACCGATCCCCCCCCCCCGCCCCCCTTCAATAATGTTGCAGCATCACAAGACCTCAAACCAATTGAAACATGAATGAACACGGTAAGTAGGATGGTAAGGATGCTGCTTAAGAATTTTTTCGTGTGTAAAAGCGGGCAAATTTTAGTTTCATCTTTTGTACCAAACAACTACTGCCCGGCTTACGTCCGGTTTGGTCCCATCAATCAAGCCAGACCGTTTTGGTACGGTTCAAACTCCATGCATGATAGAATATTCCAATTTAAGTTTTGATTTTCCACACCATTAGTACATCGTGTGGAAAAAAACCGAAGTAAAAATGCTGCTACGTTTTCCTTTACAATAATTTACATTTAAACGTTTTAAAGCTTTGATTGTTTGAACTCAACCAAGCTCAGAACAATATTTTTCATTGGCTTTTAACGACAAATATAATATCATCCAGGTGTACGATCTATTTCAATATTGACATAATTTACGCAGCACAAAACGACGTCATAAATATTGAAACAAAAATTGAGTTAATCATTCTACCTATCATTCCATCATTCACATCGCACGATACGACCTGTAATGTGCTCCTAACAGCATTAGTGCGTTAAATTTCACATCGAACAAGACTGTCATCCGAATGTGTGGGAGGTGCTGCTGGGAAAGGGCGCGTAGGGAAATCATTTCTGAATTATGCATAATTCAGCAGGCCCCAACACTGAGGCCGATCCGAAAACCGTACAATACATTCTGCAACCGGCAAGCTGGCGCAAGCGAAGCAGTCGTCCCAGCACTGCATCCAATTATGCAAATAACACTCACCGGAGACATTATGCTGAAAGGGATCAACCCAACCTTATCGTCACTTTCAGCTTCTCACGGGAAACCATCAAACACTCAATATTTTCTGCACGCCCAACACCCAAGCAACGTTCATGTCCCTTGCCGCTCACCTACGGTGGAAGCTGCTTAATGTTTTGCTCTACTGCACAGCAGAACTGTAATTGTCAGTGGTGGTAAAGGAAGCAGCGAACAAGTCAACCTTAACGTGGGCGAATCGCAACCACCATGAGAAGGCATCTTTTTCTTAGCCAGAAACTTGGGAAAGAGAAACTAATGGGTAAATACGCCGGTACACCTAAACCAGTGAACAGAAACGACCGGCACGGGATGATTAATCATGACCACACAAACCGAACCACTGTCACTGCAAATGGGGACAGATATTGCAAACACTGCCCACAAAAGCCCAACTGTGGTGGGTGTCAAAAAACGACCATACGTATACACAACCACAAGCCGAGGGACAACAACCAGGGAAGGGAAATTAGCCATACACCAAGAGGGTTCACGATTCCCGACCGTCCTATGTAGCGCCGTTAACTACCGAAACCTACTCGGGTACGTTTGAACCGTACCCGGGCATTTCCCACATCTCCTGGGATTGGTGAGTTTTTGTTACCGTATCATTCTTCTACTTTATCGAGGGGACCGAAAAAATCCATCACACCTTCTCGACTATCAGGTGCAGATAATGCGAAGGCAGGGTGAAAAAATAAATAATACGATAAGCAAAAAGTGCACAAAGTCATTACTTCTCTAGTTCTATCTTTCCTCTGCTTAAGGATAATCTTCCCCGCGTTTGGTGTCCTTGAAAGTTTGGCCATACCAACCGGCAAGGGAGTTTTGTGCTTGACATAACTGAGAATGATGAGCACAAAAAATTTGCACCAGAACGGAACAAAACGAAAAACTGGATAAGAGACAGCTCCTATCTGTGCACGGCTTGGCGAACGAACGATACTTTCGCCACATGCTTCAACTTCTCAGAAAAGACAGAAGGGATCTGTCAGAAACAGTTTTCTTCGGAGGAAAAAATCGAACAAAAATACTAAACTTCCAATAAACAAACCAACCCTGGCAAACAAAATTTAAGATCCACACAAAATCCACACGGACATTGATCCAGTTTTCCATTGCTCAGCGACATGTATTCAGAAATCAAGCTGCTCTGATCCTAATGAGCTGAGCTCCGGTACCGGTTTAGTGAAGGCCGCAACCAGCCGAGCCGCCCAAAAATGCTGCACAAATTATTCCACGTATTCAACCGACGCCCACTCCCGCTCGTGCAGTAATTCAAGGCGTTTCTCTCACACCTTTTTACACTCATGCCAACGAAATTCTAGAACATCCCCCACGCTAGCAATGCCAAAACTGTACGCAAGAAAAAGAAAACCGATCTCCATCAACATACCACTACCAGTGGGCACGTACAGCGGACAGGCGGTAGGGGGCGTCTGGGAAAGGAATTTTCCATGCCTGGTGAGTCATGTTTTTTTCTCTTCTATGGCACCTCTCGTAATACGAACCCTAACTAGCCGGTATGTGGAATTTTCGTTTCCATTCCAATCGAACTTCTGGACTTTTGTGCTGCGTGGTCTGGAGTATGCCGGGCCGATGTTTTCGGTGTGTCTAATTTCCAAATCCTATTAACTTCATTTTGCTTTGGTGTAACATTCCACCTTCCAATCGTCCGTAAATCCTGCGAACCATGCTTGGCACGACCAAGAATGGATGTGAATGGTACTGTATCGTGCCTGTTTCGCTTTCCATCCAATGGGCAATGTGTGCATTTCGCCGGCTCGAACAAAAGGGCTTTGGGAATGGGTTATAGCGTCTAGTGCGACATATTTCCTGCCAATGGATGGTGAAAATCGAGATTCAACAAAACGAAATGAAACACACGGACAAAAAAAACGAGATCGACCAACACAATGACAAAACGATGAAGGATAAACAACGACCAGGTTTGGGTGAACCTGTATCATTTGTACCTGTTTACCCGAACCGGCACTGGTGTCGTTTCTGGTTCCGTTCATTTTGACAATGATGGACAATGATTGTCTTTCTATTTGATGCTCTGTTTTATCTTCCCTTCCAATGGCATGAGTTGTAAAAGCCACGTTGTTCAGTGTAAGAGAATATACCTTTGTTCAATGTTTTATCCTTCATACGATATTAGGGAGTTTTACGTAAAACAATTAAATAAGATGTAGATAAAGTTTTAAGCTCAAAATAGAACTACACTGGTTCAAAGATTTCGCAAAAAAAAAGTATCATATTGATGCAGAGCAAACAAGTCCAAATGAAGCGTCGAAAATGAGCCCGAAATTGACATCTTTATTTTTTAACCAATACTTACATTGAAGAATTTTGATCTATCGGTCGAACGGCCCATATTTGAGCATCTCCACACATCTCTCTAGTTCATCGTATCGTTTCTAACACAACGTATTCTACCGCCGCAAGGTTGCCTATCGAATTCGATCACTTGACTACATTGGAACGCTGTAGAAACATTTTCCTACGCTCAAAACCCACCAACGTGTAACAAAAGCCATCCCACAACCGAACAAATGAAACGGTTCGTGATACTGTACGCTAGTGTGTCGCTTCCACAGCGCACTGGTGGGGATCTGTTTGATTATGTCCGTTCTCCTCCAGTGTATTGGCTGTTTCAATCAACATAAAATACAAAACGGCCGATTTTTAAAGGATTTGTTAAGATACGACAAAGATTCGATTTGGAAAGAGATTGCATTACGACGTCGTTTGTATTCCGAGTAGGAAGGAAGGAAATGATTGGCTTGGAAAAACGTGCTTGATTCTTCGTATTCCAAAAGATTCATAAAAAAAGTTTTTCGAATGTTTGCGGAAGAATAAAGCGATAGTTAGTGTTTAGATTTAAATCACAAGGCAAAAACTGTAATAGTTTGTTGCTGTGGCATGCGTTTCATTTATTACAATGATAATGTAGCGTTATGTGGGGCGGCCCGGTGAGGTAGTGGAATCGCCGCTGCTCTCTCACACGACAGAACGGGACCAAAATCCCATCCGTACCGCTCCCCCGTAGCTATGATTGACTATCCTGCTACGTTGTAAACTAAGTCTAATACGGCCAGGCCGTCATACAATAACAAAAAAAAAATGTAGCGTTATGTGCGTAGGCGTTCCAAATTGCAATCAAGCAAATGGTTTCTTACTCACAGCAATACAAGCTACCAGGCGTCTCTATAATATGTGGGTCAAATTCATACGACTGCTTGCCTTATTACTTTACAAAATACCAGGCGTCTCCATTCTGATTCCTGAATACTTTAAGAGCAATTAGGCGTCTCCACCTGCATGGTTTTACGTAACATCTATCTATAAATCAAACCTGATCTTAAGCATTAAAAGTAAACCACACGAAACACACGTGCGTGCTTTGTTCCGCCAAAGCCGAACATTTCTAACCCACCGACGTGTTGAAACCAATTCCAGGAAAAGATCCTTCAGCTAAGCACCAAGAAAAAAGATTAACAACTTTCTTACAACGAAAAACTTGCCAACCTTCTTAAATGAATCTTTTACACTCACTTGCTGTACCACGCGCTCATCACTTACCACGGTACAGAAGTGTGTGTGTGTGAATGTGCGTGCGTATATTTTTACGCACAGTACGCCCACATCATCTTTACCGAGCGGTATGATATCAAGCATGAAGATAAAACATGTGAAGACGATCATGCCAGCTACCAAACTTCTCGGGATGCCATGCTTGCATCCACATCAAATACGTCAAATTTGAAACGATTACTCAACAAACAGCAGCATTTCATTCATCCGTAGACCCTCACATAATCTCGCCTCACAGAGCAGTGACGGTGGCGTGCCATGTTTTTCCGCGGGATTTTATTGTTACATACACAGCTACACGGTGCAAAGAAAATACAAATTACGTGCTCCCAATTTTCGTGCTACGTTTTATAGGACTTGGGAAGGTACGCAAAGACAGGAAACGGTGCTGGTGACGGTACTATCCAAACAAGGATAATTAGTTTTTTTAATTCATTTTTCCACTCTACATCTGTTCCCATGTTCCCTTAATCCTCTATTTGGTGAAACGGTGAAAGATCTCGAACCGCCTCACACAGCTCACTAGTCGTCGAACGTTTCCGAGGAGACCTTTCCTACCGTAGCCATGTACGTTCGTCCCTCGTGATCCAGTAGCTTCCATCAAAAACTCCCACATCATGCAAAGCGCGTTAAGTAATCGCTTCTGGCATCACTTTTCTATGGTCTTTTTGTGAAAAAGTTTTATCCTCGCAACAACGGAGCGCTGATGAATACGCACGTAATTTTTGTCATGTCGCTTAAGAATTTCAATCACCAACCAGAGTGCAAAAAACGAGCGTTTCAACGATCGTTGAAAGTAGTGAAGCAGCTATAAAACACGATTTAATATAACTTCATTTCAAACCAAATAACTAGTGCATTTTACTAATAGGAAAAGGTCGTTCCAACAGAACGTTTTTAACGTTTTTAAGGTTTTTTAACGAAATTTTGTAACATTGCTACTCCAAATTCATAAGGAAAGCATACAACTTGAAAGGTGCTAAAAAAGAACAGAACAGAAACAACGCAAAACGATAAGCTAGCAATAAAAATCTGATGAATTTGGACGACCTGTTCTTTGAGACGTTGACAAGCACATCAAACCTTTTTATTTAAGAATGCTCTGCCAAAACTTCAAAAAGCTTACCAGTAATATTATTCCGTGCGATTTTTAATTTTTACCATCTTACTTCTCATTTTCTCCATTCAATTTCACGCAACCAATTCATTCTGAGTCGCCTCCACTTAATACAACCCAAAATGGCTGCACACTCCCAATGCGTGGACCGTAGGCGTTAGAGGACAATGTTCCATCGCAACCATTAGTGCCCGGAGTGAAAGATACCCTGGTTTGAAGCACTACGTCAGTGCCGGATAAAGCGCACGTTTTGCAAAAGATAATTACGAAGAATAATTGATTTACTTCGTCATCGCATAATTTATGCATGAGGATGAGGGATTAAATTAATTAGACGCAACGCCTAACTACAAGAGGTCATCGAGGGGAGACGAGACTCAGGCGACTGCTCCCGGAGTTGCTGTGAAGCTGTACTTGTATATATGTGTGTTTATGTGCGCCTATGTGTGTGATTATGTATGTATGCATGTGCGAACGTTAAAGAAAATATCAATTCTACTTCAAAGATCACAACGGGAGCGAACAGCAGTTACGCTAAACGCCAATAAACCGCAACATATTGCTTGCCTCTTCAATACGCACACAACAACAACTGTTGGAGTGGATTTTGGTGCAGGTTCCGTTTGCTTCCCCCAATTCATGCCCCATCGGAATATCACCAGCTGACCCGGTTCCGGTGGTAGCACGAATTATCTTTCGTGGTGAGAGCAGAGTACGCAGTGTTTTCGGGATGCCTCCATGGAGCTAAGGGAAGCTGTGCCAGACCACAGCGACCAACGCATGTGTGGGGAACGCTAGATGGTAGTAGATGGCACAGACAGGCACAATCACTATCGGAAGTTTCGGTGCTCGATTGAGCTCAGAAACCGAACCAGCAATCACCGGGTGCGCACGGTTGGTGCGGTGAAACATGTGTAAATTTCAATAATGAATACTGTCACGTACCGAAACAGGATGCTCATGCTTCAAGCAGGCAGATAATAAAGGGAGGACAATGACGTGTATCCACATTGCAAGGCACACAGTGCCAGCAGGTATGGCTCTCAGATCACGGCAAGCAGCAAATGTAAAAGGCAGCGTTTCGTAAGACGCAAGCGATTGTTTGCTTCGTCAAGAGAGTTGAGTAAGTGAATTGCTTGCATTCTGATAGTGGTAGTGAAGATGCTCAATAGCTAGCAACAATTATTGCGCCTTCTGTCATCAATTACGTATTATAGATAGATCGTATGCTTAAAGAAAGGCTGTCGTCATTACATAATATTACTAGTTACAAAGTATATCGTTGTGTTTAGAGTAGCAAGTATGTAATATGTGTGATCAATGCTAGGTTAAAGTTAGTTAGGTTGTACATAGTATGTGAGTTTATTTTTCAGTAAGTGAGTCTTCTCTGCGTGAAAATATACAACAAATAACAGGTCGGCTGATAAATGTTTGGCCTAACACATTATTGGTGCTTGTAGACTTAATTCCATTTTTTTTTAAATTTTGTTACTTTACAAATGTTACTATAAAATGGTATAGAAAAATTGAAAGACCGCTTTAATCGATGTATCGCCCTGGAAGGGATGTATGTTGAATAAAAAAAATTGCAAAAAAATTGTGATTTACTATCATCTGCCGTATAATCAGCCCACCTGTTAAGCAAATCTCAATTCCGAGAACTAAATAATTTTTATTTATTCATAAACGAGCGGATGAATAAAATTATGATGATATAAATAAATGACGAACCCTAAACAATCCACACTAATATTTATTTGTTCAACTTTAATGCTTCAATACAAAAAATTCACATCCGCTACTTTTTATGTTAGCAGAGTAATAAAATATTGCTAAATAATCCGAAAACTTTTCCAATCATGATTTGCACAACATAATGGCATTAAAAATAGGTTGCGATTTTTTGTTGCAGTCAATCTCTTTCCCACCATGCATTACCATTTATTTGTCCAAAAGCTTACTGAAAAGCTCATACCATAATTCCAATCAACAATCCAATTTTGTAGCAAATTATCCAATTTAGGATTAATTTTCACTCCCTTTAATATATGAAGCATTTTACCGCGAGCGCGTTGATTGCCAATAACGCCTGGGAAAAGTGGCTGTGTGCGTTTGCGGCTTTTCGCACGATTCTGCCATACTTTTTATTTAACCGCTTTTTCCGGAAGGGAGTAAAACGGAACCTCCAGCAACGGTATGATTTAACTTTTATAATTTCTATACTTTTTTCCACCGAACCATTCGTCATTCCTTAATGGGTGGAAAATAACATTTTCCTGTACCCTGTGTGTTGATTATTTTACACACATTGTGTTGCTTTTTCGTCTTTTTTTTGTTTGTTTCAGGTTTGGATGATGAAGCTAATAAAAACTTAGTCGTACAGAACCATGCTACGAACAAACAAAAAATACACATTTTGGATTTTTGTGAGAAACCATCTGAAATGTAGCAAACACTAATAACAAGAAGCCTTGTGGAATTATAAAACGGTTCAGAAAATTATAAGGTTCACAAACAGCATAAAACTGTGTTATTTCACTACTTCATGACTGAAGCTGAATCTGAATAAAGCTGGAGTTATCTTGCTACTTTTCATTGGAAACCCTTCAAAAACGTACGGATCAAAATACATGTAAGAATAAGCATTGCTCAGGGCCTATGAACAAGCCTCAAAATGTCAAAGAAATAAAGACTTCACCTGTCACACAACGCACAACAATACGATACGTCACACAACAATTTCAGCTACACAATGGGCTTCGATAGAGTACTGTAGAAAAAAAAATGAATAGGCCAGAAGTATCCTATTGCTGTGCAATATTTTGTTTCCGACCCTCAGAATCCACACCGTAATATGACCTTTACGGATTTACCGTGTTCGATTCTTTCTCTCATTTAGTGTACTGCCAGTAAAAAAAATAAGCTACATGTTCGCATGGCTCAATAACAAAACCCACAATGGAAGCACATTTTACCGCTCATTGTCGTCATTTCTCATGAAGTACACAGTATTTTGTGACAGTTCTGTAAAGATATAGCCATTACAGACATTCGTGCGTTGCGGAGGTGGAGTTTGAGAAACGAAATGTTAACGTATACTTACCCGCTACGAAGAACTAACTTACTAAAGCAGTTAAGTATACGTGCGAAAGCGTACACATGTTGAAATGGATAACACAGTATTTCGCCAACACAGCATCGCTTCAGAGATATTCTTTTAATTAGGATTTAGACAAATAGAGTAAATCATAAAGTTTCACTTCATTCGGGAATCAAGATTTGAATTGCTATAATAAGAATTATAAATTTAATAATCCCATGATTTGAATAAAAGTTTATGCCTGTAAAACGGGTTTGCATGTATCAATCCTGATTGGAAGTTTTCATTTTCATTAATTAAGTTTACTGGCCCAAATTGAAAATTACAGAAAAACAAAAAACTACACGCAAAAAGCATGAACAACCCAAAAATAACTTACCCACGCGGAACCAGCCGCATTCGGATATGATAGCATTAATTATTCTATTCGGCTGTTCTTTTATTCAATTTTTCATCGGTTTTTGAGTGCGCTGTTTAATTTTCTCACTTTTCCCAGGGTTATTACTTTTTCCGGATGTCACTTTTTATTTTGCTTTCGATTGGATTCTTATTCATCAGCTCTATTTTGTAGTGTGCCGGAAGCTAGGTTTTTTACATTTGTTTCGTTAACTTTCATTTATCATTAATTTCGTCCTGTTCAATTAACTCAATCAAATTGAACGACCAAAATGGCAACACTTACAGAAAGCCTCCGGTATTTATTGATTCGCGCATTTGCAATCATTTCTGTACGAACTGCTTGGTCAAAATAATAAAAACTGCACAATGATATTGTGTCATGCTGAATCATTTCTATACTCCGTATAAAACAGCAAGAACCCGTATAAAGTAGTGCAAGAATCGGAACACAACACATCTCCCTGCGAACCTTCTAATTGAATTAAATGACTTGTACTTTTGTTGATCGGATTCCAAGCGCCACATAAACCCACACAGACACGCCGCGAATCAAAATGGCCTGTATTTCGTTGTCCATCTCTATTCCACTCACCAACGTTGTCTTTCGTATTCTACTTGATTGAAATAGGCTCAAGGTAATCAAATTTACGGCATAAAGTTTTCTGATGGCCAATCGTGCCATATTGTTGCGGGTACGGGTAAAGACGCAACGGATACAGGTGAGTTGGTTCGTTGGCCACAGGCCAGAACACGATGATGCTGGAAATAAAATAAATACAGATTTTTCCAAATCCATGCCGCAATATTTCATTGGAAAACAATAGCCACAGCCTTTCCTGGGCTGCCGTGTGCCTATCAAAATGAAATTAAAATCATCGCCCGTACAAAACAACACGGGCAAGCACACACTGGCGTATTCTCATAAATATTGGCCCTCGATTAATATTCAATATACTTCTTGGCACCGACTCAGCACCCAACAGCTGCCAGATCGGGAGACGTACAATGCTCAACATCTTGCCAACCATGCAAACGCACACCGAAAGGGCTCTAACGTGACACTGAGGAAATTTCTGCAACCTTTGGCGAGCGGCACGATTTTCTTCGACCGAACCATTGCAGAAAGCTAGCCGAAGTGCAGTCGTTCCGCTGTGGCGTTTGGCATGACCGGGATTGCTTTTACCTTCAAGTGCCAAGGGAACGTCGAAGCTTCATTGCATCGAGTGCTGTGCTGGATGGTGCAGCAAGCCGTGGAGATGCTATACTCGTGTCGACATGGGATTTTGGAATGTCTGATGCAGAGCCCAGCTGAGAACGAAGCGTACATTATGGTCTCTATAAAGGATGGTGAACGGTATCGAACCAACCATACAGTGGCATACTTTTCTTAACATTATTTATAGGGTAGAGGATTATGGAGCACACAGTATGATTAAAATATTGAACCTAATTTTTATTGCTTTTTCCAATGATGATTATAGAGGCAGCATTGTTCAACCGGAATGCTTATCAACCAATTTAGTCAACTTTAAAACACTCAGTTTTACTCAGAAGAAATGAGTAAATTCTAATCATTTGTTTGCTAAATAAGGCTGTATGCGAAAAAAAAAAGGATTGAGTTGCTGAAGATTTTGAAATCAAATTGTTTTTGTCTAAACGTGAAATTAAAATTGTGGAGGGACTATACGATTATAATTTTGCAGAATTACGCGAATAATGCGTACTAGAAGATTTGCACCAGTCGAAAGTCAATATTTTATGCAGTAGCCATTCGTAAATTTACATTATTCGATATTAATAGCGATATTTTAATCAAAAAGCAGATTGGAATTGATTATAAACCTTAACAAAGCCAGCGAAAAAGTTACGTTTATAATAATAATTTGTTACGTGTTTTTCGGGATACTTTAACTGCTACAAAACAAAAAATTGAATCCATATGAAAAATTCCTGTCGTTCTTAAACATGGTGACTTATGTTTTACCTTCAACAACATATTCTAGTTCTCAGGGAACGAAAGATGATTGATTAAAAAAATTAAATTCAATGTTTGATTTATTTCATTTTTTAAAGTTAAGCTTTGAACTTATAAAAGCATTTAAAAAAAGAAAAAAACAGTTTCATTTTTCCCCTTCAGGAAACTTCCTTCCGTCACCCTCAGGAAAAATTTTACAACAGCGGAACGAGTCTTGGGAAAACGTGGGACAACACGTGGTAAAACTATTCAGGGAAAATAAAGTTATTAAAAGTAAAATTAGAGTACTGGGGTGGTACGTTAAGCCAAGTATACACAATGGTTAAGCTCAATGCTTCATCTGAATTCAACGAGTAAACAGATCATATTGCAAATGACTGTACTATTTTACATAAAAATCCGCAACGGTTATTCCGTATTGTCAAATAGATTCGTTATCATAAAACAAAAATTATGCACATTTTTTTTCCACTCGAAAAAAGTCTTCAGCAATAATCTTATTAATAATCCTGTCAACATGCGCAAACAGACATAAAATCAAAGCAGCCACGATTTCGCTTACCTTGAAATGCTGCTTCCACCGAAATGTCTGCCTCCGTACACTTGGCAGCGCACACGATGGCGATCAATAAAAATCCAAACAGCCACATCGTTAACTGGATTGGATTCCCTCTTCAAAAGCACTGCTATAATCTGCTACCAGCGTACACGCACATTAATTATTAACAGATTTTCTATTCCCCGATTTCACTTTTGCTCACTTTTTCTATGGAAACAGGCATACACAAACACATGCACAGCAAACACACAGCAAGCGGAAAATGTGGCACTCCCAGATGACTTTTCGCTTACGCCTTACGATCCACCACACTTAAGCACAATTTTTTTTCTCTTTACCACTTATCATAAATATGCGAACAGAAGTTATTTATTAATAATTTGAAACATATTCATAGTTAACCGTTGTTAGCACTTTGCGTCACTTGGTTCCATTTACTGCCAAGATGATAATTACAACTTTCCGCTTCGAAAGAATATTGGCCGTGAATGTACTAAAACACAAAACGAAAATTTACATTTAAGAACAATGAATCCAATAACTCTTAAAGAAATCTAGATTAGCAACAAATAATTAATGAAAACCGGCTTAGGAGGTTTATTAGCCTAATCCCGCCCTATCTAAACCCTCATTGCACTGTAGGGTGGTTGTTTACGGTTGGCGTTATTGTGATGGCTTGTTATTGCCTATTTGTCGTGAAGGATTATTCGAGTCGAGCACCGCCATTACTTGACAGTGTGTGAAGCTACCGCAATGAGTGCCGTATTCTTTCTATTCATCGTTGCATGTTTATGCGAGTGAGATGGATTGAGAAACAGGGGAAGGAGTGGTGGACAAAAATTAAGGCAGATTTTTTAAGAGCTACGGAAAAGAGTGAACCGATGCAAATAAATGATAAAATAAAAAGGAAAAGATTTTATCCCCCCTTTGGTGGTTTCTGTCATGACAGGACAGACACAAAAAAACAAGCACAAAACATGGAACACTGTATTCGAACGTTTGTTTGTTTTTTTTTTTTGTCTTGTTCATTCCTTATTCTCCTATACACTTCTACCACGCTCTGGCCTCTTGTGCACATCGGGCAGCACCGTTCCGTTCTGCTGTTTTATAAGTACACTTTTAGTATTGTTTCCATCTTCATTTTTCTGCCCGACCGGTTTTTCCTCATTTTCCGACACGCTTATGCGCGTGGGGTCGTGCTGATCTTTTGTTTTATTTTCCACTTGAAACCGTTGTTTTTTGCTATTATTTTATATTCCTTCCCTCGTTTGCCACACCGTCCCTTTAACTGGTACTATCCGCTATTAGCAGTAATCGAGATTTTTCCATAGATGTACTGCTGTTGCCGTATTTATTTTGCTCGGCCAGCCTTCACGAACACCAGCCTTTTGTGTTTCTTTTCTTGCTTTGCATCCAACATGGATGAAAGGATGTGGTCTTCGGTGACTCTGTCGGAGGCTGGGCTGGGCAAGTCCCCTTCATCTGGCTGCTCCTGTTGGGAGAGAAAGAATATAAACACAAATCGTGAGAAAGCGTAAAAACACAATGAGTCATCGAGTGCCGTGGCACCGATGGAGAGAAGAAGATGGAACAAAACACCCGAAAGGAGAAAAGCTTCCGGAAGGAAATATGCACCACGCGGAACCACACCGCGTACAATGAGCACATTAAATTAATGATGGACTGTGTTGTTTGCGATTGCACGGACCGAAAGCGGTTGCGCCTTTTTATGGGTGGCTCCCGTTTGCAGCCAACGTTTGCTTTTTATATGTTTTTGTTTTGTTTTGTTTCGTAAGCTGCACACGAAGGTTCTGCAGGAAATCGGCAAGATGGTGTTCAATTTTTACGGCCAGTTTGCTTGCGGGTGCAGAAAATTTGCCAGCATTCTAAAGCGGCACAATGATCTTACGAGGCGGGCCCGGTTTTACGACCGTTGTCGGAACTGCCCGTAATAGCACAAAGGATAGAATTACAATAACAACTGCAACAACAGAAAAGATTTTCTTACTACACATTCCTTCCGTGCCACTTCGTGAAACGGAAGAAGAGTTCAGCGTCAAATGTCGGGCCAAGTAACGAATCGAGATGGACTGTGTGATAAAAATGTTTTACCGCTTTGCATAGGGTATATAGTGAAACATATTTTTATGATGTCTTTTGGTCGTTTTAAAGTTTTCCTCTTTTAATTTGAGGCTTGAAGCATATTCTTAAACGTGTCGACTGCTCAGTGCAATAATCATCTTTATTTATCGCATATTTTCGTACACTTGGAATTCTATCTGCTGTTCAGCATGCGGTTTCCACTATTCTCTTTTCTGTGTACTCTTCTTCATCTTTTCACCTGCTACTTCTCTTCTATGCTGTCAATTGCTTGACGCTGCTGTCACGCTACCGATCACGGCACTCTGCGATCGCGTGGATTACTTTTCGAGAAATGGGACAGTATGCATTTAATGTACAACAATTTTGTGGAGATTTATTAATTTTAGTTTTATGTTATATCGAAACTGAATATTAACGAAATAAAAGAATTGCTATTAGTGATAGATAGAGCGATACAATCATCAACTAAGCTTCATTCGTCCTTCATGAAGGGTGAAATAACACCGGAAATTCTTAAATATCCCACAGTTTTCTTAAGGTCCTAACGCACAATGGAAAACCAACACACTGCGGCTCATGTCTTACCTAACAGGAAATCGAAAGAAAACAATGCTTCTACCCACCAACGCATCTTCGCGCTTCGTGAGGCCAGGGTAGCCAAAATTCTTTCCAATCCCGGCGCTCGAGGACAATATTTTGTTTATCACTTTGTTGTGCGGTATGTTTTCTTCTCAACACGTGTCTATATACGAAACAGGATCAAGGCTGTCGAGTGGTAAGTGGAATCTGAGGAAATTTGTTTTTTTTGTGTCCTTTTTTCTTTTGCTTTATCATCGTGCCACATTGCAAAACGACCCGCGTATCATCTGGCCCAGGTTTGGAGCAGAAGGCAAATAGTTAGAAATCCTAAACCTGTTTTCCGTACGCTCTTCGCTCCGAAGGTAACAGGTGTACGACATTGCACACGCAAAACGCCCGCAGCCAAGTACAGGATACTTTTTGCCATTGCAACGCAGACTGGGTAGAATGTTTCTTCCACCGGGTTGCAATCCCGTACGAGCACTAGCCTGCGTCTGTTCACCACAATCACCGGGATGGTTGTGCGTTACCTTTGAAAGCTACACGCATAAAAGGGCGCCAAGTAAGACTCGATCTTTGACGCGTTCGCGTTTTTGCTCATATATCACTTGAGGCTGTGTTTGGGTGCGTGTGGAGATGAGTGAGCGTCAGTCTACCTCCACTGCTTAGCATGAATGCATGACAAAAGCGGCTCAAGCAACCTGTCTCCAGCATGCGTCGCTTTTCCTCCAAACACCCAACGCAAGTCGACATGCAAATACGCTCCGATACAAGCACAATTGCTTGTAGGCTTTTCCGTCCGAGGGGTTCGATGTCCTGTACATGACGTGCAGTTCTGCATGGGATGCGAAATCCAGTGCAAGCGAGATAACATGGGATGAGAGATAAATACGCTTCCGTTCCTTCATCGTCACTGCACGGGCCAGAGTTCATATTGCTCCAATTATCTGCAGACAACAGACGGAATAAAGCATGTGATACTAACTGCAACTTTTGCTGACGGGCTACACTCGAACGTTGTACTGACACAACAAAAAAACACGAACGAAGCTTCTGACAGGCATCCGGAAGAGCGATCACCGACGGATGCGAAAAATACCGCCCCAGGGCCACATGAAGAGGGTGCATGTTGACGTCTCTTGTTTTGTACTCGAGAGGCATAATTCCTCTTGACAATGTAGACATAGCTATATTTGGAGGACAGTTGCGGAAGCTACGTTCGTTGGATGAATAGAAATCAGTAAACGAATCGCAGTCTGGTGGAATTGAATCAGAAGTTGAGAGCAAATTCGCGTATAGAACAGAATGTTTTAAAAGAAGGGAATGAAAACATTTTGAGCAAGTTGTGTTACATGAAATTCGTTTGGAATTTAATTCCGAGCATGTTAGCACAACTAAATGATTTGTATTTAAAGATTGAAAAGAGTCATTCACAATCCATATGAAGCATTGACCACTTTTACGATACCTTCTAGATTCTATAACTGCCACCATTTTCACCATAAAAACTGCGAGTACATCAATATTTTGTTCCTCCCCCTACGATGGAGCAGCCTGGTAGTTTATAAAGTGAGCCATCAAATAAAATATCGCTGCTTGAAAAGTCACGGACTACGAGAACTACCGAAAGAGAACAAACTTCTCAAGGAAGCCAAGAACACACGAGATGAACTGTTTATCCTCGAACGAGCTACCACGTCATCTACATCACTTAATTTCCTATCAACGCAATCGTCGCGGCTAATGGAACACACCCACACAAGGCCACACGTAGCCAAACTTTCGACATGTGAGATGACATATAAGCTACCACCGATCGGTACTGTGGAAAGCTCTTGAAAATCCCCACGCCAACTGAGGGAGCTAGTCGGACAAGGCTATTCACTTACCGCCACTAAGCTACATGAACACTTCACATCGGAGCGAACAAAATGTCTCCCGTAATCTTACTTAACAGCCCGTCGTCGTTTGGTTTCTTGGCCTAACCGCGTCCCATATGGCCGGCCATTGTGGAACGAGAGTCCATCCAGTCCAGCAGCCTAGCAAACCTCAGCTCCGATAAGCCATCCTATTGAGGGAGGAAACAATCGGCGCTAGTGTTTGTCGCTCGCTTGCTTGGAGAAAAGGATTTGATATTATTTCCTACCATAAATCGCACGCACACATGTACGTGTACGATGGTCGCTAACATTCCAGCCCATCGCCCGAGTTCGCTTCAATACCAACGCTAAAGGGAGACAGCTTTACATCGATGCACGCCATTTTGTTTTTTAATTCGGCTGGATATATTGTGCCATTTGCTGTAAAGAGAGCTCTTCTTACTTGCAATTTTTATACGCTGAACCTATCGTTTTGTTTGAATCTACAAGGACTATTGCGGTCGGAGATGAAGAAGTAAAATAAACTGTTTCGTCCCATGTGGCGTTTCTCAATGACACATGTAAGTAGCCTTTTATGTGAACCGCTAAACAATACAACATGGCCGAGACACAATACGTACGTATGTAAATATAAGCTACTACCATGCGAAGATATTCTGATGGTAAACCATGGTCAATAAGTTCATGGTTCTTTGGTAGGTTATTGAAAGGACCAAACTTCGTTATCATAAATCTTTATGATCAGGCTACTTAATGATAATTTCAGCTGTACATGAAGGTCAATTTTGTTTTGCATAAGCCATCAAAAAGTGTTCGAATTTATGAATTAAAAAACAGTATCATAAAACGTCGTGTTACGTCAATGATAGTAATGCAACTAAAAATGTTCTTGGGAAATGTTCTTTATTGTTTATTTTATTTTTTTTTATTCACTGAAGAACGGCCGGGCCGTATACCTAGGGAAACGTTCATTAAGACATAATACATTTTTGGATAAAAAAGAATGAGTCTCCATTCATCCATTGACAGCCAATAAACGATTAAAACAATTTGGGCCAGTGTGCAGCTTGCATTTGAGTATACCATGTTCCGAAGAACAACAGCAATTAAATCTCTAAAATATTACAATTTCTGTGGATCCAAAGTGTACATAATTACCATTAGGATCACATTTAATACCCTAAACAGTGCCGACGATTTATCACAGCCTAACGAGTCGGAATCATTGTACAAAGTTCACAAGAACCTGTTTGCGAACATAATTGAAAAATGCCTTATTGTGCATCGGAATCAAATTAATTTGAAACATTTTCTATAGTGGTGATCAACAAAGCACAAGTTAAGAAAATTGTTAGTTGACCGAATCCCATAACAGACCATATAACTTTTAACGTAGGATTAATTGTTTGGTCTTCATTGTAATAATGCATCAACTAAGATACTGTTTGGGACTATACTATCTATGTTAAGTTGTGAAGAAGTATTCGAAATTAACAGTAACATAAACAAATGTAAAATGATAAAATGAGCTTTCTTATCATTTAACGACAGTGACCATTTTTACCTTTAATGCTTTATCAATCTCATTAAACATTCTCCGGCCATAGGAAAACGGTACAAAGGAGGTAGGGATTCGTTTGAGAATTGAACTATCTATAGTGTTGCCACTTTGTGCAGGCGCGATCGTCGGAGGTAAGGAGAAAAAATCGGTCACACTAGCACGCGGTTGAGGGCGCTGATTTGGGTGCTGTCCGTCGGGGCCCGAGTTATGACATGTCAATTCGCGGAACGGAACCTGTCATTTCGACCCCGACCACTGGAGAAGCAGGACGAATTTTTAGTTTTTCTCGTATTGCAAAATAAATAAAAGTTGTTAAAATAAAACTAAAAAAGTCTTAAATTCAGTGTCGGGAGTTGCGTCCGCAACAAGTGTGTTGCATCGATTTCATAGCACCAAAGAATACGACGTATACATCGCTACAACGGTACAGTTCGATATAACTTGTAGATTACATTAATCGTCAAAGATTGAAGAACACTCAATAAACCAAAAACCATATTTAAAAAATATGAGGATAAGGCAGTCTGGTGGCTGAGTCGATAACGGCGCTGGTCTTGCACGGCAAGACCGGGGTCAAATCCCATCCGAACCGATCCCCCGTAGTGAGGACTAACTATCCAACTACTTCTTCTTTGGCCTAACGACCTACTCGATCATGCCTGCCATTTCTGGCTTGCTAGACTTATTGATACCACGTAGTTGGATAGTCAGTCCTCACTACGGGGGAACGGTCCAGATGGGATTTGAACCCCGGTCCTGCCGTATGAGACCGGCGCCGCTTATCTCCTCGGCCATCGGACCGCCCCTATCCAACTACGTGGTATCTATAAGTCTAGCAAGCCAGAAATAGCAGGCATGACCGAGTAGGTCGTTACGCCAAAGAAGAAGAAGAGGATGGTAAAACGGCTTATAAGTTATCCAACTCTAATTTTGCATTTAATCAAATATACAGAAATCTCTTTTGTCCTGTTGTATTTGAGTTTGTAAAAAAAAAATCAATGAACAACTATTTTTGAAGTAATAAAAATATCTCCGATAATTTAATATATAGTTGTTAATCGCATATTAAACCAAAATCTTTTATTTCCATAGCACAAGCCGCTTCGATTAAGCCGTCGCTCTTACGGCTCTTGACGCTTCTAGGTGTTTGCGCTTTGAATCAAAAACTCATTTTATAGAACATGTTATATGTGGCACCATCCCTTGAGTACACATACCAATCCGCCCTCGAACGGTATCACCACCCGCGGGTGCCAAACACATTCATAGATCGAAGGATATAACGCAATATGATCATACTAGCCTTGCCGCAAGCACTTTCGCACGCAACACACAAATCATATTACCCGACTGAAGCCGGCTGAAGGGCGAAATTAACACATCAATCAACAATCTCCACCCATCTAGGTGGACCAGTACGGCGCACCGTAACTACCGAAATTTCACACTAACTTGTCTCCCGCTTCCATACCGCTTTTCTACCCCACCCGGACGGATCATCCTGGGCCGTGACCCATCCATGCTGACCGTTGTAGCCTGCCCGCGTCGACACCGTTGGCGCGATACATAATTTGCTGTTCAAGATGGTAAAACTTTCCAACAGCCCGCTCGCTACACATTCGCACGAGAACGGCAGCTGACGCCCTGTCTCTTCGTCGATAGGCTGGTAAAGTTTTGCGTCAAGCGGAGCGTTACGCGGAAACGGAAATTTCCCCCTTGGGGAACGCACCCGGGCCAGGCAATGGAGGTGTTGCTGGATAGTGGGATAACAAGCAGCCAGCCTACATTCCTTGCTGTCCACCCTCCCGAATGAATCATTAGCGTGAAGGTAAGGTAAGGTATGAAGGAAAGGGGCAGTCGAGGGAAAACCAGGCATTTGGCAGCTCGTTGCACGCGACCAATGTAAATCTGTGTGCGAGGGCGAGTGTGTTTGTTTATATGCTACTGTTTCGGTTCGGAACTGTCTGTGGGTGGTGTATAATAAAGAAACACAAGCATATAAAAAAGAAGCGTTTTTGGCCAACAAAACCGACAGCACAGGTAGTGTTTTTCGAGCTTGGGAAAACAAAATATCATCACTGCTGGAGTGAGTATGTTCGGAAAAGAAAACAGTTTTTCAACATTGATGAGAAGACTATGAGTTGTGGAAACATGTGGGCCATTTTTAGCACTGATCATCTCATAACTGATCATCATGTCATCATAACTACAGAGTAGTCAGAGTATGGCAGTTCTTGGTCTGAAGTGAAACTCCCCTCAAAGCCTCAAAACAGGTAGCTGGGGCGACAAAAACTGTGTCTGCGAATGGGAAAAGTGTCTCACCTGTCGTGAGGTGAAAACCTGTTAAGCTGTGTCGTTTGTCTCGAACCGACAAATTTATTTCCAATTAACAACCGACATTGTTGGACTTTCCTTGCCATCTGCTCACACCCACCCCGTAGGTGCCATGGGAAACGTTGGTAAACGTAGTTCTTAAGCAGTATTAATGTCTTTCGCAATCAGCATCGTAAAACAACCCAAATCCGAATCACATTCCCTTGCCTCGGTTTGCTCACCTTCAACCAACACCGGCTCGACGGGGATTCAGGCCCAGGGACATGAGTAACGGCCCCGAAACCGTACCCCAACCGTAGACTGACCGTAGGCTGACCAAACCAAACAACATCCTCCGCATCCCCGGCATGCCTTAAAAGTTTCCGTCGCCCCCTACCGGATGCTGCCTGCGATAGATGGCACCGTTAGTAATGGGGAACGTGGTAAACTTTTTTAATCGCATTATAACTTTCCATTATCGTTTGAATACATTACAAATGCCGATGGAAAATGGTCCGGCACCCCGGGGCCGATTTCGAAGACAGACAGCACAGCACGGCAATTGCGGCTAGCTTCTCTGCACCAGCTTTTCGTGTGTTTGTTGCATGGCTCGCTTTAAGCCATCGGTAAACCGCCGAAATCAGAACGAATGTGTTGAATGTGTCTGGGATCGGCATCAGGGAGCGCATGGACCGTGCACAACGCAACAACCGCGTTGAATTGTCCTGACCAGCGTCCTTCCGTTGGTTTATGCTGCGGTGTGTTGTGAAAATTGGGAACGAAATTATATACAGAATTTGGTCTCCGACCCTACAAGTGCATCGTGAATATTTGACTTTAATTCACATTTGCTGATTTTTATTTTGATGCGTTGGGAATTTTCAACTAAGAAACTGTTGAAACGTATTGCAAATGTAAACCTCGATTTGGTTGAACAAATTAAATGTTAACTTTAACAAACAAATCCAAAATGCTTGATCATACTTTCATGCCGTCCTTATCTCCAACATACTCCTCTCCTTCTTCTTCTATGGCACTACAAACCCGAAAAGTCGTTTGGCTAGCCATTTCTGACTTCCTTAATTGGATTTTTATCCGTAAAAGACGGGATTAGATTCCCGGTCACGGTGAGAAAACCGGCGCCGCTATCGCCCCTGCCACCAGGTCACTCAAACACTTACTGCTTCATGGTCACAAAACACCCATTCACTTTAAAAGTGCGGCCAAAATATAATTGTACTTTCTGCTTCATCTAGCCCTTTCATTCACACAAAGCTCAACAACAAAAAAAGCCCAAACAGTTTAATGAGCCGAAATGTTTCCTTCCGCTTTTATGACAGAGCTTAATGTCTAGAAAACAGCAAACTTACTAAATTCTCTCCCAGTCTTCCCCCCTATATCCCACCCATTTGATGCTTCTATACGGTTACCTTCCCTAAAACTGGTGCTACCAAAACTATTTTAAAACAGCAGTAACATTAGAGAAAGTTTTGCAAATAAATTGCGCTGACTTATCGATAAGAGCCGTACGCGCAGCACATTGGTGTTGATGGTGGTGTACTCGCACTGGCCTTATTTCACCACTGCAAGATGATACATGGAAAAACTATTCCATCCAATTTGTCCAAACGCATCTGCCGGTGCGCGTTAGTAGATAGTGGACGAATGTTTTTAATGGCCACTCTAGCGCGGAACTTTTCTCAACCATTCCGCACCAGCTTGTGCTCCTGGCTCGGCTTAATGAAGTTAACTGTCGACCAGATCTGACACTAGGGAAAGAATTCAATTGTATTTCTTTTTTGTCTCTCAAGCTATTATGTAATGTTTAAAGTAGAAATGGCTTGACATCTGTTATGAAATAGGAAATATTCCTCATTTAGCATGCACTACATGGTGGCATACAGTATTTGTTTGATTTGGAAATTATTCTGAGAATATGTATAATTATTTAGTGTATATTCAAAAATCTTGTTGCACACCAGGCACATTAAAATCAATAAAAATTCTTTGTTATTATCTAGCATTCACCTTATCCCTTTGAGTTTATCGAAAAACTTTTTGATGTTTATATTTTCTTGCTTACCTCGGCTAGTAATTAATAATTTCATTGGAAAAGTTACCCTTGTCCACTTTAATTCGTGACCAAGCGTTCAGGTATCAAGCATTTGGGATAACACTATTCAAACCATAAGAAAACACATCTCAAACGGGTATGTTAGGTCCAACCTTTTAGGCGTGAAGATTACATTTCTCAACAAACACTTCTAGCCGATAAATATCCGAAATACCTATCAAACTAACTCCCCGAAGCTCCATACGTTGCTAGAAGTTTCGGCCTCGTCATCAACACTAGTCTAAAAATAAATAGGGTTACTAATCGTCCTGCCCATCAACTGCACTCCAACACCGTCCATTACAGACCAGCTTATGTACCATCTAATAGTTCTCTTTCTACATCATTTGATTGTTGGAAAGGTCCCTTCCTTCCTATTGCGAGCCAAGGTGCTGGTTTATTTTTATTCTACCACAGCCCATGCTCATCAACACCGCACCTTGATATATCCGGCAAGATGTTTCGAAAAATAATTCGCCGAACGCAAAAAGCCCCAACACTAGTGATGTGACTAGAGTAAAGCCAAAGCTGGAAAACTTTTTCCCCAAACAAAACCACACCACCGACACCAGTCTAGATGGAGCAGCAGAGCAGTCCAGCAATCCGGAACCAGCAAACCTTTCTTTCCAATGCAGGATTAAGGCTCGGCCAAACTTCCCGATAAGATTAGTGTATTTATAATTTAGGACGTTTCGTTTCGGTTCCGACATTGGCGCTCACTCACGGTCCTGCACGTTGGGGCCAAGTAAACAGGCAGCCATGGGCGATGCTGGTTTTAAGCCATGCCCTGGGACGTGTCCTGCTCGGTTGTTATGCGACTCTTTGAGGTGTGCCTCTAATGCCAGCTTAACACAACTTCCTTCTTCCAGCTCCTTGGCGGGGGCAGTTTCTTATCCACTTCAAGCCACGAGTTCTTTGCAGAAATACACATTCTCGGCTAATTGAATAGTTCGAGCTAGAACTTGCCCAACCGGAAGCTCAAATTATACCCACTCTCCGGTGCGGCGAATGCAAAACACCACTGCTGCTCGGTCGAGGTAGGTAACTCTATATAAGTTGCCAGACTGTATCATAAACCCATAACTTGATGAAACTGTGCACGAGCTGTTTATGTGCATGTCTTCATAATGCTCAACCGAAGTGCAATTTCCAGCGAAAATACACACCAACCGATAAAGTCACCGATGCAAACTAGTCCATGTCGAGTTTTCGACTCACATTAAACCGACAAACTATATATGCTAGGAAAACTTCGACCAGAGTATTTAAACGGCTGCTGTGCAAGCGAAAGGAAATCACAATTTGTATGAAGTTTGTAAAATGGTACATTGATAGCTTAAGTGCGGGGATAAAAGAAAACCAACATAAACTTCAATTTACAAATAACGTGCGTGCGTAATATTCAAGCGGTAAGTTGCAAATGATTAACAAAACATTAGCTGAAATTATCGCTTCAAAATCTACTACTCCACGATTAATAATATTTACTTCAAAGATAGTTTACAAGAGTGGAAGACAATATTGTGCAGGTGATTGACCATTTACAACTGTGGATCTCGTTTCGTATAATATTTGGGATCATGATTAATACGATCAACAATATTGAAAAAAATATTTTTTTTGTCGACCGAAATGTTCGCGCCTTGCGCTTAGGCTATACGCAAAACACTATAATGAACTCACGCTTGAAAAATGAATTATAGAATAAGGATAAAGTGGAAACAGGAATTAGGAATAAAATCATTCTATCATCAAACAGCATTCGAAACACATGCATTACAACATTATTGAGAAACATCAGTTCAACTGTTGTATGTGCCTTTTTAAATATTCGTCAGCGGTAAAGGTAAGGTTATATGAATAAAAGCAAGGTTACGTAGATCGTTCGAATTAGAACATAAGATGGTTGTATAGGCCACACTAGGTTCGATTACTTTATTAATGTAAGTAACATAATACATGAATAAATAATAATGCTTCTGTTTTTTTTTGTGTAACGTATAACGTATTAACAAAATTTTGTTACTTGCATTTAAATATAACATACATAATTCATTATGTATGTTATATTCATTATGTACCTTACATCAAAACAAGTAATAAAATAGCCGACCCAGCGTGGGAACAAAAAAACTCATTAAAAATAATTATAGTGAAACACATTCTTAAAATGACAAGGATAAGATGGATGGTTTTAACCTTATCATTGTTTTACGTGACTTTTTGACTTTGCCATTGGGCCTTTTGTTTGGAAATGACTTTGTTGATCAGAAGATTTTATTTAGGTAGATTTTTTATACTTTAAGCATATTTTGTTTATTTATTTAGTTTATTTGTTTAAGAATAATATGGAATTATCTTCACCTTTTCTGCTCAAAAAACTTTCTAGGCTCAAAAAACTCAATTAATGTCCATTAACAAAACAACTATGAAAAGGCATTTAAAAGCAAAGCTAATCCTACCATCCTAACGCAGCACGTTTTGCTCGAGTCCGCAAACATTCGCCTTCTAAAATACGACCACAAAACGGTCTAATGATGATAATTTATCATACTAAATAAACCCTATATATTAAAGTCACAGGCATGAAAATAGAAATTCTTGAGAACAAAGAATTATTACGTTTTCAAGCATGCTAAAAAAATAAATCACCACGTACAGCTCGTTCGCAGCTTCGTAAAAAAAACGCTTTATTTTGCAAGGCAAAGCAATTTCTAGGTAGCGACACAAATAGCAAACATTCACGGGTAACTAAATTGTAATTCCTCTTTTAAATTCACAGCGCTGGTGGTTCTCCTGAGAGGGTAAATTGTAATTGGAACTGCTAACTGCAGCTTAACGTTCTTCGAGTGTTCACGATACGGTGAACTGCTTCCGAGATACACAGTTAGGTAAGAAAGCTGACGTTTCGACTACAGTCACCTAGTAATGTAACAAAGAGTTTTATTTTCAATGAATAAAGTACTGAAGAACCTAAGTAAAAAGTCCCCTACAAATTTCTTGATGCATACAATGAATGGACGCGTATGTCACTTACCTGTCACAAGATGACGCTAATTGGGGTAACATCGTTGTTTCAATAGGCGCATTCCTTTACCAGCCTTGTAGTTTTACAACAAGCCACGCTGGTAATTTCCACGTAGTCCTTATTTCCGTTTGTTGCTCCCTTTCTTTGCGTACCGCTAGTATCCTTATGTTGTGTTGAGTGGTGAGATCGCGTACAATGAAAAACTGCGCGGAACCAGTACATCCGGTGCGTTAGGGGCGCTGTACAACACTTCCAATTACGGTGAAACTTCCACTTGGTGGAAACTGTTACAGTAATTACATCCGACGTTACCTAACTATCTCTCTGCCATGCTAGTGCTTCTTTAATTTGTCTCAAATGGCATTCGAAGTGGTAAAACTGGCTCGACTCCCAACACGCCCGGATAATTTTCCGAGACATCCCAGCCCCTCTCTATCTCGCTTCTTCCTGATATCCTTCCTTAGGCTTTACCACACAGTACACGCAACGTCGTGTATGCCGCCGTATAAAACGCGTCCATTATTGCTCCTTTCTAGTCACCATCTACTTGCCTGCCTGCTGACTAGTTACGTTGTACGTGAATTAAACGTCCAGCAGTAAGGGAGAAAAAAAACGCGATGCCTGAGCAGTGGCAATATCGTTTTATCGTATCCTTTTTTATGTTCCGTATACCATTCAGGCTTTCGTTAGTGCAGTAGAGCGAAGGGGAGCAACAACAAAAAACACAATCCGCTAGAACGCAACATGAATCGAGCACGCAAAGGTAACAAAGCCCACCAGGATCGCCAGCGTGACAACTACGGAGTCGTTCAGTGCGCTTCACGTCCGGTGGTGTAGGGGAAGCTACCAGTAACCGCCATTTTCAGCCATTTGTCCGTTTGAGTGGGTAGCACAGCAACAACAAAAAAGAAACTAACACAAATTTGTGTTAACACGCGAGGAGGAACGCTGTGGATACGAATCGCTGCGGGACACCTTTATCCGAAGCCCTACCTTTCGACACATCGTTGGCAGTGTACTAAAGGATGATGGTGTTCTTTCCTTTCTCTCACTCTTTTGGGGTTATCATGCCGAGTGTTTAGGCCGAAAGAATGTCGACAATCGAATAAAGTACGTCCGAGACTCCCTCGTTAATCACGCCCACGGACAAACTAACAACCATTATTAAACCACTCGGAGAACAGAAACCGGCTTCGATCGGTTCGTTTCCTCTTGCGGGGAAGAAATCATTCAGTGGAAGTACTTTTATTCATTGGTTTGGCTTATTTTCTTCATCTTCCGTATCGAGAGCACACGTTTGACACGTTGGACAAAACTTCACGCTCACTCACTTTCACACCTGCAAACTGTCTAGTGTGGTTTGCTGTAAACGCCGGAGTGTGTCGATGATAATTTGAGCTTTAACTTCCGGTTCCGCCAGCGTGATGCACGAATCCAATACGTAGCAGTACACGCTATAATGGCCTTTTCTTCGCCATTCCTTCCAAATCCAACTTCTACACCACTTCGTAATTATTCCCCACCATTACTACCACCGCCATAACGGGATAGAAGAGCACGGTGACGGTGTAAATAATTAGCTAGCCTTAATTTGGTTTCATTTTCTGCTTTCCCGTGCTTCCGGTTGCTCCACATTAAGAATTCCGTCACTCGGAAACGCCACACCATCAACCACTAACCAACGCTTTACGCATATCTTCACATCACACCATCACACGCAAACGCTCCTTACCTCGCGTACAGAACGCGAACTCACCGCACGCACCTTTAACACCGTCTCGGATTTCACCACGCAACGATCAACCCCGATGAACGGGCTATCCTTTGGCCATGGTGACGTTAATGATACTGGCCAACCATAGCCCTCTGGTACGCGATTCCAGTATTGACGCTCGCACACCGAAACACTGGCGTACGGTATACAACAAACGCGCGCCCGAGCGCGATCACACATGCACGCACACGCACGCACGCAAATGCTGCTGCACGACCGGTAGGAGTAGCACTGGATTCTCGCACTGGACGAACGAAAAGAGTCGTCCTGTTAACGCCACGAAAGATGAACTCCAACTAATGGAAGACAGAAAACAGAACCCATGTTCGGTCGGGGCAGACACACGCATACACGGATCGACAAAAACGGCTCGAAGCGGTTTGTTTGAATGTATAGCCAGACAGGACTCTTCGTCTCTCAAGTAAGCAGGTGTACTCACAGACACTCTCTCGTTTGATGGAAAATTAGAAATTATCTTCTCAAGGAAAATGAGCCGCTCTTCCTTTCTCTCGAAGAGCGAGCATTTCCGCTCAACGTCCGTTCCGGAGCGGATTGTTTATATTTTCCACCGACAAGGCGCTTACGGTGCCGTCCATGTAAAGACGCCAGCTTTTCCCACCAAACCAAACACGACGAGCACGCTCGTTAATGGTGTTGGTGGAAAAGCGTGTGTGCACATGCGCCTGTGCGGTAGGCAATCACATTAACAACAACGTTCAAAACAGGTGCATTGGTGAACAGCCCTAATACACTGCGTTCGCTCGCTTGCTTTGCGTGCACGGGGTTTGGGAAACGAGGGTGGTGTTTTTGTTTTCCATGACGCGCACCGACTTTTTTCCCAAACAACAAACGACCTCACCAACACATAAGTATTCGCGTGTAGGACAGTGCGTTGTTGGATGTTTCCGTGCGCTCTACGGACGTGTGTTTGTGCCATTGAAGTTCAGGCATTTCATTTTTATCTTCCTGGTCGTTACTTTACGGGGTGATACTGAGGGAAGGAGTGGTAGGGAAGAGTTAGATAGTATGAAGAAAAACTGGTCTCAAATTTAAGCTATCGATATCGAGCACCATGGTAGTCAGAATGTACGCGATATACAAATGCAATGGAGTGATGGAAGAATTGTTGGAACAAGGCAGGAAAAACTCGTCATTTTTCGATTTTTACCACTTCCCATTACTATCAACTGTCTGCCATCATTCTTCATTTCATTCTCATACCGTCGCCCTTTCTTTGTCTCGTCCATACAAACACACTCACCCAGCAATGAATGTCCTCTTCGCATGAGCTCCACCATTCCGCGGGTTCCTTCCACCAACCGGTGACCCTCTTGAGCGTGTTTAGTTGAAAAGGAAATACACGGGAATATCGATTCGTTTGTACATTCATGCAAAGATTTTTTCACCTCCTCACCACCTCCCGGGTCATTCTTTCCATTCTTTTTCTTCGTCTACTCAGCTGGATGAAGAGCTCGGTAAGCCTTCGGTTGACGGCTACGATGGGTAAATAACGCACCCTGCCTGCTCGTTCGGTGCCCTCAGCACCGTGTTCGGCGGCCGTAAAATCCGAGACAAAACGGTTCAGTGAACAGAGAAGTGCAGCAGACGGCAAAGAGGACACGCTGCGGCCAACCGAAGCCTACTACAACGCGACACAGTGAGAGGACGAGTTTGAAGAGTCGCGTGGAGTGGACCACTACCACCACCACCACCACCACCGTGATGGGGTTAACGTGAGGTAACCGTGGGTCACCACTCCACTCCACAGCGACGCCCGGTCAACGATCCCGCACGAGAGGAAGTCAACGAGTTTTTCCCGACCACCGATTCGATCGTAAACGGGACGTACCACACGCTACGGCGAAGGCTTTCGAGCGTAACAAAAGAATAACTTTGCCACACGCTTTACAACTCCCCGATTCGTGGAGTCACCGCTTTTCGTCGAGTTTGGGGTAGGGATCTGGAGGTGTCTCCTTTTTACACACCGCCATCATACCATTAGCAATGCCCTGCCACAGAAGCGGGCCTTGTCCTGCCCTTTTCAATGGCAACTTCAATTGTAGCGGTTTGAGCCGTCATTGCCACTGTGAGCGATAAGGAAGGAGGTCCCACTTCCGTTCCGGCCACCATGTTCTTTAGTTTAGTCGACTCACGGCAAAATGGAGCGAAGGGCGGCTCATAGGCAGTGGAACGCTTTGGAGTGTAATGCCCATTATGGTTAACCCGTTTTGCGTAACGGAAACGTGTCTCCCGTTGTAGCGTTTCCCACCGTGACCCTGCACCCGCAGCAAAACGAACACATTTATCGAACGGAAACTAACCTCAATAATCGAAATTACGCCACCGAGAGGACCAGAAGGATTCTCATCGAAACGCCCCATGCCTGTCTGGGTCCTTTCAGCAATTTACCGTACCTTTTCCACCAGCAGGTGGAAAACTCCCCTCCCTTACACTACACGTCTTTCACTAACGAGAGAGGAAGGAGGAAAATCGAACAGTCTCCGCATCGTTCCGACCGAACAGATGGACCGATGTCGGGAAACTTCAGCGCTTCAACCACCAGCTGACGGAGAAGTACACTTTGCTTTTAACAAATGAATCGAGCAAAGTAATGAATATTTATGGGATTAATTCGAATACCGCACGAGATGTCGAACGGTTGCCATTTACAACGAGTCAAGCTTTTTGGGAAGGGAGAGCGCCGAGTAGGGACTTGGAAACGGAGTCCCAATTTTGGGGCCACCCAGTAAGTGCTATCGGAATTCGGTCGAAGCACTTGAGTGTTTAATTGAATTTAAACATGTTGGTGCAGTAAATTGTCTTCACAAATGGAGCCACGCACGAAACGGAACCCTTTCGCTTCGAGACCGGTTCACTATACACACGCAAACAGCGTGTGCGACCAGTGTTTCAATATTGGAAAGACTAATATTTTTCCACCATTATTCTTCACCGGCATCTTTTCCCACACGGGTCCCTTCGCTTGCGGTAAGAAACCCGACTAATGTGAATGTGGCTTTATTTGCTTGAACCCGGCACAGCAGTATCCGTTTTACGCACTTTTCCCACCGCTTTTCCGATGCGGTCGCTTTAACCTTTAGCCGTTTGAATATGTATGATGGTTCTGCCCAAATGCTACCCGAGCACTGCTGCACCATCCAAATCGGCCGCTTGTTTTCGGTGCAAAAGAGGGGTGGTGAAAGCTGTTGAACCACCGGCAAATCATTCGCCTGGTTGCAGCTATTAGGAAACGATTTGCATAACATTGCACCTCTTCAAATTAGATCCGTTCTCGAATGGATACCCACACGAGGGCATCAAACTATGGCAAACTGAGGAACTGCTCATCTGGTTGCTGATTGGGGTTTGGGGAAGAGACGTTCCGATTTAAAGTTTATTTCAAATTGAAGAGAAACTAATGCTCCAAACATATGTTGGATTTCATGTGTATGCATTTCTAATTGGCCGGAATACTATGTATCTTCTTCTTATTCTTTTTAGGCGTAACGACCTACACCGGCCGGTGGCCGAGGAGATAAGCGGCGCCGGTCGTAAACGGCAGGACCGGGGTTCAAATCCCATCCGGACCGTTCCCCCGTAGTGAGGACTGACTATCCAACTACGTGGTATTAGTAAGTCTCGTAAGCCAGAAATGGCAGGCATGACCGAGTAGGTCGTTAGGCCAAAGAAGACCTACACCGGCCATGTCTGCCTTTGCTTCTGGCTTACGAAGGTACCTTTTATTACCACGTAGTTGGTTAGTCAGTCCTCACTATGGGCGAACGGTTCGGTTAGGATTCGAACCCCGATCTTGCCGTGTGAGACCAGCGCCGTCTAAACTATTTAATTTTTATTTAAAGCTTTGTGGAGTAGGCAATGTGCGAAACACGCAACTAGAATAAAAACCATTGGTGCAAGACACGATTCTTTGGATTTAATCGTACGAACTACATGAATGACAACTATTTATAGTTTGTTTCCCAAAGGATTACTCGTGTCATCTACCTAATGATCGGACAACTACGAATTGGCATTATTTGTGTCAACAATTTTGTTTGTAGGGAACCATACATATCTAGCAATAAGACCTAGCCGTTCCTCATGAATAAAAAAAAACATAACACAATTCCATTCAAAAACTGCAATTGATCAATGCAATACAATAACGAAAAAATATTTTAAGTGAATCATCCTTTCATTCATTTGCTTCAAAATTTTCCTACATAATGATTTGCAATGTATTACGTGCTTGCAAGAGTATCGAATTCACAACATCAAGTACCGGGCGTCCCCATTACTTAAACTAAAAAATTGTTTCGCAAAAATAAATATTATTTCACTAACCATGCTATGTTAAATAAAAAAAATCTGTTTTAAAATTTTAAATTTAAAATCTTTTTAAATTTTTAAGTAGAATAAAATAACATGGTTATTGTAATATTATTATTCTAAAGCATGGTTGTCTCCTTCTTTGAGCCCCACTATGCTAGAGTTTACAAACTAGTGTTCCGCAGAGGATTACAAATTTGAGATGATGTCGTGCCAAAATCAGTTCACGGGCAGCATTTATTAAAACTATGGCCCATGTTAGTTGTTGAATCGTTTTCCCAGATAAAAGGTATGGAGAGTGAAGGTTAGGTCTGAGAACACGGAATTAATTCATTTGAATAGTTTTGTTATGTCTACTATCCCTCTTAAATTTTGCTAACAAAAATCGCTTACCACAATCAATTAGCATCTCAGTAACGTTCTAACGATAACGTAACGGTAAACGGTAACGATATAACGTTTAGTATTCGGATCAACAATTATTTAAATGCTTTTAAAACAATACTTAAATTGTCGATCAGATTGCCGATCGGGCAGATCTAAGGCTAATGTTCATCTGTAGGATTAGAAGTAAATTAAAAACAAATTAGTTGTTTATGATAAATAGACTATTAAAAATTCTCATGTCCATTTCAGCCATCCGAACAAGCAAGGGATCAACTGGTTTTTGCTTCAAAAACTCTAATAGTTCTGAACTTCGACATTTAAACATGAGGTCTATGATGCTTTAAACTAGATCGACAGTTTATAAAATCCAATCGAATGACCTATTATATGATCTTATAGATTTATAGATGATTGTTGTAAACAAATGATGTTTACGCCGACCGTCGCTGTCACCGCGGTTGCTCCTCTTGTCGACTGATGACCAATTTTGTCAAGATTTATACAATCTTGGGAAAAATGGTTTTGCGATCGGCATAAGTGAGAACCGTGGTGAATTCGTACGCACGAAGAAGGATTTACATAAATGGGAGGAAAAATCGAAGCGACGAACCATTATTGTAAAAGCTATACATGATAAAGGACGACTAATTTTTTGGCTTGCGATTAGCGTACCCAATGAAATTCGTTCGGTTTTTACAAACATATTTCCAAATTTAGAAAAGCAAAGCAGCTTGCAGGTACACTAACAACAATATTTGTAATAATGTAAATATAGTAGTGATATTAAACTCACTAACAAAGCAAATCAAACATTTAAATAATAAATTACGTCATGGTATCTACACGTCATGTAAAAGACAAAAGCTATATTATTTAACTGGAATGATAATATATTTGAGGTATATTTTACAGATATAAAATTTTAATTAAATAATTCAAGAACATTTTCAATCATTAATTACAAACTCATACTCGTATTCATGATTAGTTCAGTTAAAACAGAGTAAATGGCCTGTCCGTTCCAGTGACCACCAAAGCTACAAATCTTTTGTCTTTAAAATCCCTCCCAATAGCTTACAGAGATGGAATTTCACACCTGTTTTCGTAACCGTAGCACGAGATGCACAGAAGCAAGTTGGTGTCCCATTTTAAAGATTTACCATCCACCAACATGAACCCCCGAGATCCAATCTGTACACGAAGAGCATTGGTAAAAAAGGACCTCTGTTCCCGATTTTCTTACGTAACATAACCTTCGTTCGTACGCTCCAATCACACTACAAATTTCGAACACACAATACACTTATTCCCCGAGTGGATGCCATTTCCCTTGCAATTTGCCTCCCAATTTTCACCATTTTTTTTTCATCGTTCCTGCCACTTCCAAATGATGCCAACCTTTCGCAACGACGAAACAGCTACGGCACACCTGAGACCCATCCGCATCTTCCCAATGGGCTGACATATGCCCTGACCGGAGCTGTAAGCCATCCCACAGTTCAGAAGTGGAGCACCCATTTTGTTCCACCACCGCTCAAGTGACTGTTGCATCATTTGCCATCGTTTCGTGTTTCTATTGTTTTACCATACGCCGTACTGCGCTCTCTACTGAGAACGAATGAAATGGGGATACGAACAGAACACGATGGGCGAACGCACCAAATGCACCGAAGGATCCTTCTAAAAAAAACATATACATACACGCGCTGTCACGTACGCTTTGGAGCGAGTAGAAGTATAAACATTTTACGAAGGAAAATCTCACAGGACAACCAAAGCGAATCCGTTGACCACATTCGCCAGCTGGCAATGGAGCAGCCGCGGCTTTAAGCCATGTTTTATTAACAAAACAACAAAGCGACACTGTAAAGAAGGCACAAGTTGGAGCAAGACAAACGAAAAAAAAAACAAGTCAACATGAATGCACTCACACGTACTCACCCACAACTTCACCGAATGCGCGATCGGTTCGAAGAAGAGAGAAATGCTTGATGAAATCAAAAATTTGCATATGCTTCAAAACAACAAAAGTAAATCCCTGCTGAGGGGAAAAAAATATTCCCGGAGAAATGGCTGAAGCGATACGAATTTTAAGGATGCGCCCGGCTGGTTTGTGCAGCTAGCACGACGGAATCGCTCGGTGAAGCATGATCGCGCACTGTGCATGGACAGCACTATTGTGGAACCAGTACACCCCACAACCAGCTTTTCCACCCATCTAGGGCTCCATATCTTTATGTATGCACATTGATGTTCCCTTTCGTCTGCTCGGACCATTGTTGCTGTCCGTTCTGGTTTTCTGCTTTGTTTGCCCATTCTTCCTTACCCGCTGTATGCACGGCCCGGTTTTCTGTTGCCCGCGTTGTCCTTTGTTGCTTCTTGTACTGTTCAAATTTGCATTGGAAAAAAACCGCTTACCCATCGAGCGGGAAGCGAACTACACACACACACACACAGACAGCGAGTCATTCGGTGACCGTACAACTTTTAAGCAAATTGAAACCATCATCAAAAGCATCGATACATTGTCCCATCGGGCTTGTCCGATTGCTCATGGGTGGCGTTTCTTTCTTCCGTGCCGCTGCTTTTCTAATCCTATTTGCATATTTGTCAAAAGACTTTCCTGCACTTGGATGCGTCGAAAGTGCTTCTAGCTTCTAGGAACGAGGCGATGTGTGTGTGCTTGGGAAGACGATTTATTCCCCACTCTGCTTCGATGCTTTCAAAATGCAAAAAGTTATATATAAGTAGGTCCATCATTGAGCGAACATGTGCCAATGCTAGCGATTGCATGAGATTGTCACCAGGTGCACATTATGAGATCGTTTTATTTTGTAATTGTATAGGAAGCATTAATTGATTATGATCATTTTTCGTTTCCATTTTTCTATATGGATTCACTTAAAAATGCATAATTCAAAACATTTCAACAGAATATCTACAATGGTTTTACTGTTTGACAAATCGTGCAAAACGGTTGAATACGATCATTATCCTCAAAATTGTTGTTCCTAGCGAAATGGCACCTTTTTTTTTGCCTTTTTGAGTCGAGGAGATGGAGGTGATTTGAATATTCAATCTATCGAACTCAAATGTACATTAACTTTACTGTTAATGTTTCATTAAAACTTAATTCAAATTTTTATTGGAGATCTGGAGATGGAGATGGGCTCTCCTGTTTGCTGTTCAACATTGCTCTGGAAGGTCATGCGAAGCGCGGGCTTCGATATCCGGGGCACGATTTTTACCCGTTCTCTCCATTTCCTTGGCTTCGTGAATGATATCGACATCATCGGATGGACATCTGCGGTACCCCCACAAGGCGTACACCCCACTGAAGCGCGAGAGACCTCAGAGTCAATGGACTTCATTCGTCTCTTCTATGCTATGGTATATATTATTTAAATTTTGTTGCTTTTGTGTATTGTTGGATACAAAAGTGTCGATATTGTGGTCAAGTTGTAGAGTGGATCGTTGGGTGTATCCCATACATTCGTCTAAGAGGTGCTGGACTGTGATTGTAACTCCACAGTAGCTACACAATGGAGGAGTAGATTTTCCATCAGGTGTTCGTGTGTGAAGTTTATATGTCCTATACGAAGACACGATAGACCTTTTTGGTCTCGGTTAGAGTTGGTGTACGTCCATGTGTCAGTAGAGAGCTAGAGCAGGAGAGAGTAGAGTTGCCGAACTCCTGCCCCACCAGGAAAGTGCTTTTCAGCGATCCGTTCGGCGTGAGGTGGAGAGGAGCACTGCAAGATCGATGACTGAATCAAAAGGAGTATAACCTAAGGGAAATCCTATGCAGTCTTGGGTAAAGTTGCACAGCTCCATCCGAGAAACACAGTTCACAAAGACATAGCTTATAATTGGTTATATTTTGCATTATCAGTTTTATTTAAGAAATTCCAATGTTGCTTGTTTCCGTGAGCGTTATTATCGAATCTATAATTGTGAAACCAACTTAAATTATTAAAATTAGATTAAAAAATGAATTAGTTGTTCATTACTCGTATTAGATATATTCAATAGCGTCAGCCAATTTTATGCTATTAACTCGACTTAACTGTTGAAACAGGCCAAAATCACAATTTTCGCTTCAAGCATCCATAAACAAATGTTGCACATAGTAGTACAAACCGTTTCATTCCAATTGTACCCTATTAAAATCTAATAAGTCTCCAACTTTTCCTTGTATTACCCTGCTCTGGCTGTTACGGCACTAATTGTTCCAAGCCATTTAAGCGGGATACTACGGTACGAGATGGTTCACTAATACAATCCCGAAAATTTGTGAAATACCCGAAGAAATGTACCGATCATGCCACAATAGAAAAAATACACACACACACACAACCAAACTCAATGCGATTTTCTCACTTATTTGAGTATTTATTGGTTAGTTCGCTGTTCCGATAATATGGTTTCCATTGGGAAATCAACTTTCATTCGTTCTGTTTTTGTTTCTTCAGGTATGTTTAGTGCATCGTGTGAGGGAAACGACAACTCGATTCTCGATGTCCCTGAAGCTGGCAGTCTTTTTAATTACATTGCCATATTTTTCATCGGTCGCTCTGAACCAATATGCACTCGTGTTCGATTCAACTAATTTCAAGTGGAAACGTCGATTGCACTGCATGTTTCATTTCACTCCTAAAACGGCGAAACAAAAGCGAAAAGCATATGGACACAGGTGCACAACATACAAATGGTGCAAACTGTTCACTTCACGAGAAAGCGCAACTCGAATGCATACATATTTCGCCACAACAGAAGATTGCTCTTCACATCTTCCTTTATCTTTCCCCTTATCGCAACCATTAGCAATCATACACTGTTGAGCTTTTGTTTGATTATCTGTCAAACAAAAACCTTGTTCCAGCAATATCGATAAAACTGATAACCTGACCGAGCCATTGAGATATTCTCTTTTTTAACGAACCGTTGATTACCATTCATCACACACTACTGATCGATAATCAACCTTTAAAATCTACCGTCCACTCAAAATGGAGCACGCGCGCATAAATGACAACCTATAAATGCAGTCTACAATTCGGGTCACGCAAACACATACACTCATGCCACATCCGCGTTTGCCAATCGAGCCAGCAACTAACGGCCTAAAACTTCATTATCTTCTAACTCGTACAACCCCTCCCGCTCTCACAAATGTCCCTTCTCCACCAAAACCTACACAACCATTTTATCTTTATCAGTATTAATCGGGTAACAAACTAAAGCCAACTGAAATGCGCTACCGCCACGCATAACCGATTACTGGTCAATAGATCCTTGATCCTCCCACCAGCAAGCGACCCTGATTTATGGCAGGAGCATGTTAATGAATTTGCTGCTAAATTGTTTTTCGTGGCATAGAGTACACGTAGAAACGGAAGCGGGAAAACATGCAATATACTGGGTTTGGCCAAAAACGGTGCACTAAAATTGGGCCATCGGGAGAATTCCGACACTAATCCCACCGTTATTAGTTACAGCTAATGCTTTCTCTTCTGGCTAAAGCGCGAATTATTTTCGGTTCGATTGGTAAAAGCCTTCTGGTGAGTAATGTTTCAAAGTTTAGGAGGACAGTTTTGAAATTTTTGTTTCGATAAATGGAAATACGATAATTCAAATATTCATCATACAAAATGCAACAGCTCATCGAATACGTTTGCGTGCATGTAGGAAAATGCTAATGCAGTAAAATATAAATTGAAGATTATTTTTCAATGTAAATCCATTCTAACGTGTTAAAAGTAATACGTTTTCCAATACAACTTAATGTCTTCATCATCGACGAAATAAATAAAAACAAGATAAAATAGTAAGACACACATCGGCATACAAAGTGAAAGCGAATAAATGATTTAAATAATCGTTATGAGTGAGATTATTGCATTCTTCACTAAGAAACATTTTAACTTATTAGCGACGAAAACATGAAATCACAAATGAATTACATAACTCAGGAATTCGTTAATGCACTCCAAAGAATCCACGAATTGCGAGTTAAATCACTCATACATGAATTGGAAATCATCCCCTATTCAATTAGTGCAAATAGAATAATGATATAATAGTAAACTGTTTAAAATTGATAAGCAAAAACATTTCTTTGCAAACTAAGAAGCAATCGATTCAATCGATATCAATCGACTTTTCGATTGGAAACTTCTGTGGAATGGAAACAATCGTGCATCAATGCATCGAAGCATTTTCTCAAACAATTGATCAACCATCATCGATGATTTGGTTTGTGGGTCGAGACTATAACGCGCAAGATAAAGGCGCACACTCGGCGGCATTAGTTGCTAGGTCAAAACAAGCACACAGGTTCTACTGCTCCACTTAAAATCGAACGCCATCTAGGTAAAATAAATTATTCTCTAAGCTAGCCGGTTGGCTACAGAAGAACTGCCGTATAAAAGGATAGCTTATGTCGGTATACTCGACAACAGAAGTAATCCTTGACCGTCTTGTACAATTCCCCAACCATTTTGCTAACCTCATTGTTTGTTAGTTTCCGTTTATTATTGTATAACTTGCGTTGCAAATACTCTATGACACTGTCGCCGTTATCACACGCCCGTATTGATAGGGTTTGCGGTTCTATTGGCCGATTGTGATACCGTTAATAACGTCCGCGGACATCATTGCGCTCCATCGTCATCATCATCATCATCATCCACCCGCTTCAACGGGCACCGTTAGGTGGAAACGCAGCCTATTGATAACGATTTCCCATCCAGCCGCTCTGATAACGACCGGCGGTAACGTGCACGGAAGAACACTCGATTCCGTTGCGGCTATTACTAACGAGACCTCCGGTAACTTGAGGCTCAGTTTGAAACTATCCGTTTGCCGAACCGGGTGCTGCTGTTGGTCGGAACCGTTTTGAGTGGACAGTAACGGCCGGTGGATCCGTTTGTACAGTTTGGTTTGGGGCAGTTACAGCAGACTATCCAGTACATATCCCAGACTGGTGCAGACGGTGCGATAGATACTGAAAAGATGGCAGAAGGTGCGAGTGATCCTACCAGGCGCCGGCAACCAAACTGACGGCCAATGTCAGTCTTGTTGTATTGCATCACGCATTGTGCATAAGTTTCCAATGAACTCAATCTACAAATCCGGCTTCGTCTAAAATTACAGAGCACGACCACGACCATCCCTCAGTGTTAAAGCGTTTGCACGGTACGTTCATGGTAGTTGCTTGGCTGTTCTTCAACTCGCTCGGAAACACCGTTGCAAGGTAGCTGTTTTCAAAATGAAATATTAAACCGCCATCCATTTATTCTCGAACTGTTACACACATTCTGCATGGTACAAATTTCGTTTTAGGTACTTCAAAAAAACATGGACCAACAAACAGTATTTTGGCATACCGGTGTGGATTTTTGTAAGTCTCCGCTGACAGGATCTCATTCTCCAAAAGTTGGATGCATGTTGCTTTATTTCTTCTCTTACCAACGCAGTATCACCGAGTCTACATGATGGCCTGCTGGACACTAACGTGCGCCGCCATCATTTGTATCTTCATCGATCTAGAGGGCTTTGAGGCACACGCGCATAGCATTGTTGGTTTGGCGACGTTTGCCCTGGTGTTCGTGCAACCCATCCTAGGCCTAATGAGACCACCTCAACAGCAGGCACGTTCCGCGATTAAAATCTTGCACAGTCTACTAGGGCATGCCGCGTACATTCTGGCAGGTAAATTACCTTTGAACAGAGTCCCGCCACTGACTGCACCACCACATTGACTAATTGCTCTTCGTACGGTGTTTTATTTAAACCCACAGTTACGAACATGTTCCTGGGAGTTGGATTGGAATCGGCTCACATATCCTCCGATATGTATGGGCTGGTCGGTGGGGCACTAGGCGTACACGTGCTGGCACATGTAGCTTTCAACGTAAGTTTTACGAGCTGTCCAACCCGAATTTGGTACATTCATTAACAGTAGTTTACACCCTTTCTGTTCACTACGCTGTCTCTCTCTCTCTCTCTCTCTCTCTCTCTCTCTCTCTCTCTCTCTCTCTTTCTTTCTTTATTATTTGCCTATGGAAAGGTTCTCGAATATCTTACCAGACGGAAGGGATCAGAACTGGATGTAAATAAGGATGCATCGGTAGGTATTTTGTGAGAATAGGCAGCAAAGTTTCTACAGCTACTGTTGCATACAACACGAACTTTAACTTAACACCCATATCTTCTGTTCTGTATCATCCGGTGCAATAGTTTTCACGCTGGAGGAAAACTATCTTGATGGTGCAAATGATTGCACTGTACGCGTTCGCCATCGTCAATGTGGTATACGTATGGCGCGTATAACCAACCACACACCTTGCGGAGTTCTTTCGCGTTGGGATTCCCCTAGAAAGGAAACAAGTTCAAACTACACTATACCCTCCTTAACTGTGATGAACACATTTATCTTCCTAGAAATATACGCTTGCTTAAACGAACAGCATTTGGATCACTCTCTTACTCATTAGCCTGTAGGCCAAGTTCCACCATCGGAAAAAGGTCGTAGAGGATTTGCGAGATAACAATGCAGTGATAAACGATAAGCTTTCCCTATCGCTAAACATTTATGCTTCTGGCGATTCGATTGTTCACGGGCAGTCGCTTATCATCGTGCGCCAGTTGAAGTTGGTGCCGACTGCATTAGCTCATCGAAAACGTTTTGTATTGGGCTTTGATAGCACCGATTAGCACTTTAATTGTGTGGCATTATCTACCTATCAGGAAGAATGTAATGATCCGAAACATATATATGCAACAAAGTAAACTCAATGGGTAATGATAATAATTCCACAGCAAAAGCGCTAAAAAAACAGTAAGATAAAAGAGTTCATATCAGATAAGAAAGCATGTTATCAAATTAAATGACTTTCTTGACTAGTTGTAACAGACTTTTGGGGGTAGATTGATTGCTCCTGTTCGAATTACGAAAATTTACGAAAAGAATAGTATAGAAAACACACAAAACAAAATTCTCATAAGTTACGACAAAATCCTCAAATAACATATATAATAATATATATAACGCACAAGAATGAGCAAACTCAAGTACAATTCAACTCAAGCATTTCTGAACCAAATAAGCCAGAAAAAAGTAAGCTATAGCAAATGTTCTAATAAGAGAAGTTCAGATTGAGGATGCGACTGGTCTTATAAACACAAAATGTGCTAGAATGAAAAAAAAACATCGTTTGAAAAACTCGACTGTAAGATCATAAAATGGCGACACAAAGTAAAGCAACAAAAGTACGAGTATAAAAGAAACTAAAATTATCCACTCGGGTTCCATCGCCAAGCAGAAGTTACGCATTTATTACGCAACGCTGGCAGTGAGAATGGGGGGCTAAAGTCTAGATTAATTAGCCCCCCCCCCTCCCCCCCCCGCTAACGGACACTTATTATGACCATTTGACAGACTATTTTGGTAAACCCAGGAGACAAACTAGAATATAGTGAATATATATTATTTTGGCAATTATTATTGGGCGAGGGTGGCCGAGGAGAAAACGGCGGATTAAAAATCCGGACCGTTCCCCTGCAGTGAGGACTGACTATCCAACTACGTGGTATTAATAAATCTCGTAAGCCAGAGATGGCAGGCATGACCCCGGAGTAGGTTGTTACGCCAAAGAAGAAGATGGAATTATTTGTACTACATGATTATTAAATTATTAAAAAAAACTATTATATTAGTCATTCATTTTCATTCAATAAATATTTGTATTATACTACATTCTTGCATTTGTATACCGATTTCGGTCAAACTTGGTCCATATCATGTATTTTGCCCAAATGTTGCGTTTGTATGCCGATTTCGGTCAAACTTAGTCCAAGACGAGAATTATTGTTGTAAAATTCAGTTACAACTAACTGAGTGCCGGAACGGTGTTCCTAATTTAGTCACTTTTGTCATCTCCGAGTCACTCGTGAGAATCGGGAGGAGCATTAATTCAGACTTTAGCCCCTTTTTGTTACCGGTTCGAGAGTTTATATTTGGTCGAGATCGTGATACGTTTCGACAGCTCCAGAGCCGATTTGCAAATGTCTCCTGTCTGTATGCAATTTTCCACTATATGATTGCAAAGTTCCACAACGGGTTTTCAATATTCCACTTTCCATTTGCAACACTTGTGCTACGAGTGATTCTGAAGTTCCATTATATGATCCCTATGCCTGTTTTGTTCATAAGAAATTTAAATGAAGTCTTCTTCTTCTTCTTGGTTGGCCTGCCCTATCGGGCACGTCTATGAGGCTTGGCCTGGTCTCTAATCCGTTTCCAGGAAACTGCTGGCCATATCCGATCTCCCTCAGATTGGACTCCACTTGATCCAGCCATCGAGCTCGCTGTGCTCCTCTACGTCTCGTGCCGAACGGGTCGCTGACGAGCACATAGTTGGTGGGGCATAAGTCCGGCATCCTCATCACGTGCCCCTTCCAACGCATCCTTCCGGCTTTGACCACCATCAGGATATCCGCATCGCCAAACAGCTCAGCTAGCTCGAGGTTCATTCTCCTTCTCCACACGCCCTGCTCACACAGACCACCAAAGATAGTCCTTAGCACTCGCAGTTCAAAGATGGCGAGCGCATTGCCGTCCTCCGCCAACATATTCCAGAACTCGTGCCCGTAGAGGACTACCGGACGTATCAGTGTGCGATATATGGTGCATTTCGTGCGCTGTTGGAATCTTCTGGATCTCAGGAGTTTGTGGAGCCCATAATAGGCACGATTCCCCTGAACAATGCGCATTCGGATTTCGCTGCTGATGTTGTAGTCCGAAGTAACGATCGTTCCAAGGTAGCAGAATTCCTCTACTGCCTCGAGATCGTCGCCGTCAACTGATACTCTGCTTCCCAGCCGAGCTCTATCACGG
>KB663655.1:1144856-1208150 GCA_000349025.1 Anopheles minimus
GAGGAGGTCGAAAAATCCCAATTTTAGCGTTACGTAATTTGTGGACCACGCCTAACAAGCATCTGAAAATCTATTCTGGGGCATTACAGAAAAATGGTTACCAAAACGTTTGTGGATATAGAAACTGGTTAAAGTTATCTGCATCCGATAGGTAGGGATGAGTTCAGATCAGATGCTGGACATGAAACTAGGAAAACTATTCGTCATCGAAATATTCGAATCATCAAAGCTTTAAATGCATTGTAACGGAGGCAACAAATAGCAAAATAGAAGAAAATATTATCTAAGAAAACTTAAAGCACTACTTGAAAAAATACATTTCATTATATTTCATTTATTTAAATTCAACAATAAGGCCTGGGCGTAATTTATGAATAAAAATAACTTTAACAATGAATGAACAATGAATTTCATTCAACTTTAAGAATGAATTCACACTTCAAATACTTTCGGAACTGATAATTACTTTGTGTGGATAAATAATATTCCACACAATTCCAACATTAAATTCTATATGCATCTTGTAGTGCACTTGGCTGCATCGTAACCGTGATTCACAACCTTTCTTTTACGTGCCATTTATTGTGGCGTACAGCATTCGTACTGTGTTCCAATTTCATTTTCCCACAGCACGACCATCAAATCATGCTGACCCCGTCCCAACCCAAATGCTTCAAACCATCTGCATGTTAATATCCATTAAAAATGCCTTCCCTCTGCCACGGCGTGAAAATATTAATGCTCGTCAGCTTTCCGCGGCCCGTCCATCGTTTGGTTGTTTGCTATCCAAGAACTCACGTCACGTACATCATCAAAGTTCGGATGTCTGATGAGGATCAGCATCATGAAGATGACTGCTGCATGTGCATTCGGGCAACAGAGTTATTTGAGCAGGCTTCCACTGGCTGCTTTACGCCCATTCCATCGCGAACAGCGTCCCTCTGTGAAAAGGATTATTATAATTAGATGTGAATGCTGTTTGCTTCCGCGAAGTAATTTCACCCGAGGCCATATGAACGTCCCATACTGGATTTACATTTTCAATTTATTTGCTAATCATAAGATGAGATTTCGTCGCTTTTCGTACTGGGTGCTATTATCATACAAGACAGGAGCTTTTATGGGTTATTTATGATCAACCGTTCTGATATTCAGTTATGAAACGAATGTATACAAAGGAATAAATACTCTTCAAAATCAACAGAACATTTAAGTTTTGAAGTACAGCGTTGGTAAAAAGTTAGTTTCACATCAGCAAATAATAAGCACGGCACGGTATACACACTCTAGCGTACACGTGTTCTACTGTCATGTTCAGCAAATAATGAAATTGTGTGGCCCCAAAAGCTCGAAAAATGAGGCACACCTCTCCCAAACCACTCTACCCCATGAAGAAACAGTTATGCAACAAACTTACAGAACAACATGATTCATTAGCTTTGAAAATCTGTTCTACTACACCAGCGGCCGGTGCATCTTGCAAGATGATCGACCAAGATTACAAACCCCCGACCTGCTTGCTTTTAGCATACGTGCTAGTTGCATAATAACCTTGCAGCAGGGCGCGTAACGATGATTTACGCTTCGTAGATATGCGATGGCGAAGAGTTTACCACCTTTGTCTAACGTCCCCAAACCTCACCACGGCGTCCGTGCCGCTTCGTGACAGAAAAGACCTATAAATTCTGACTCGGAATAAATTATAAGCCATATTCACAGACCGGCTGCACTCCGCTGGACCGATCCCTGTAAGCAAGCAACTGTACTGAAGTGTTCCATTTTATCCGAAACACGGTATTATTTCGCCTATAATGCTGATTTAAAACTTACCTACGTCGGAACGTGCGGATGTGGTGCTGGTATTACGTGTGCGAGAGAAAATACACAGCACATATCAACGGTTTACAACCCCGTACCCATCGTATCCCTTATGCGTCCGACGTGTAAATCCTTTGCGAGCGCACGTACGGACGAGCAAACGATGTTTATCTTTAGGGAAGAAAGAAAAACTTTCCTACGGATAATGGTATGATGCGTGGGGTTGGTATGACGAAACAGGCCGGAAAATGCATGCCATCGATCGTATCTTGCCGTGGCAGTTTCGGGGCGTACGTAACGGGCATGATGCACGCACGGCCCTTCACGTTGCGGTTTGCAGATTATGGTCGGGAGTTTTCGATGCACAATGAACGGTGCAGCACCGGTTGCATACATTTAGGAGCACGAATCCACTTGTTTCGCTGGTATTTATCCGAACAGTGGGGCCAAAGTACTATGAGCCGTGAACAATTATGGACAAAATAGAACTGAAACTAACAACTCACAATTCTGATTTACAAAGTAAAAATATAAAAGCAAATGGCTTGTTATTACCTATTGTTAACGATAAAGGGACCTTCACAATATAAAATGAATTATTATTAACATCGATTCATAACACGTGTGTACTAAAACATGATTACGAGAATAAAATTTGTTATTCACAAACTTCACAAACATTCCTACATTCCCTCATCTTTTCATAACAGCTATTGTATCTTCCAAATGCATTAAATGAAAAACTCCGCACACATTCCCACATCCATTATCATCTCTTCGTCTGCAGTTTAGTGGCTTTATCCGTGTACGACACTCGAGTGCACTAATCTCGCGTCTCTCCCGTATCACCATTTTGGTTTCTGACGGCTCAGTTCATATGCTTGATTCGCATAAGCAACACATTGAGCTTATGGTTCGCGTTGGTGTAGTACTTGCACGAGAGGCAAATGGGAATGTGACCACTGTTAATTATCTCACCACCGATAAGTACCATCCAACGCCATTTCCCATCATCCACGCATCGGCTGCAGCATTCACGGGTTGGATCAATGTGCCCCGATTGCGATTTACCGGATGGGATAGTGTGATTCTAAGAGTACTACTACTAGTACTACTACAGCCGCTGCTATTTATGCCTCTTCCAAAGCCACAAGAATGGAAGGATTTTGTGGAACGATGCGCACAGATGTTTTCATCAACGCCGGCATCAGCATCAGCGTCAGTGGAACATAACATACGGTGCAAGCTTATAGGAAGGAATTATCAATTTCTTTTTCAATTCGCAACATAATTTCTATCGTTTTTCAGATTTATTAATATGAGCCAAATAGCTTGGGCTTTACCATTGTTTGTATGCTAGTTTCAAATCCCCAACCAAAATCATAACTCATCGAATATAAGAAACTTTTCGGTCGTTCTGCTGTATAAAAATAGAGGAGCTATCCAACTTCTTTCTAGTTTAGTGTCATTCTTCTGCCATTATTCACATAATGTTTATTGAATCGGTTCAACAAGATCTCACCCAGAAACTTCGCAATAGTTATATTACTAATTTTTGGAGCTAAATTATATGGCTATTACTACATTGAGCAACAGACCAAACAACTCTTACCAGAATATTAAGAATCATTTTTTAACTATGTTTACAAAATACAATATAAAAAAGGAATAGCAAATTTGTGAATAACTGATTTTGTTTGAAGCAGCTCTGTTATAAAAGTATAATTTCATTCTTCTTTCTTCAACTTTTCGAATGTCAAATCAAAACAACTTTTTTTTCGAAACAAAAACAACATTTGTTTCAGTTAACGCTTTAGCAATGGCAACATTTATTATGTTTCAACTTAAATACGCTTGTAAAGCTAGCCTGCCTTCGCAAATGTGTAGCGTTCTGTCTTGCATAATACAGTACTGGTTGTTGTTTTCGGTTTGTTTTTTGAAACTTGGTTGTGTTTTGCTGAGGTTTGTAATCACCAACGAAAGCCTACGGGACTGGATAGCTATTATTGAACAGCCGAGGGGAAACATACACAACGTATCTGGGCGGCTTTCTCGCTACACCGGAAGACACCGGAGGACGGAAATATTCTTACACGAAGCGAACTTTGCAAAAGGCGGACAGTTACAACTGCTCGTACCCTTAAGGCACATCTGCTCTACCTATAGACACGCGCGCACATTCTTGCTACTGGGCTGGCTATGCTTTCTTTATAAATATTTCACATCTTAACTCTGTACATCTCGGGATACGCAACAAAATGGTTGCAGTTTCGTTACGCAAAGCTTCCCGTACCCGACGCTGGTTTCTTTTTTTCTCACTCTGGAGGGATACTGCCGTGGGATCGGTTGGACGCTGTTTCTCGTTCCTCTTCTTTTCGACAAATAATACACATTCAAAAACCTGATCAATATAAAGATCGCTTACATTTACGTAAAAGGACGAACAGATATGAGTTTGAAGGGACAAGAGGAATGGGTTGGCGTACGGGAGAGGGTTTTAAAGGTAAAGAAACTGTTATCTACAATATCGCTTAACCGATTCGTTGTTGATTTCATGTTATACTGCATCTGCTTTTTTATGTCACGTGATTTGCGCCATAAACGGTTTAATTCCTGTGTTCTTCTACTATCGGCCCGCTAGAGATTTCTCTCTAGAATAGTAACAGTACACAACCCGTCTAGAATTTGACCACTCTCATTGATTAACGCGTTTTGTTCGTTCTCGTGGTTGTTTGCACCGTTCAGCTTATCGCGCTAGTTTACCCGTTTCGATGGCTAATGCTTTTAGTTCATGATCTGCTCCTTGATACTGTTGTAAGCGGCTTCGATTGGTGCCAAGACGACAATCACTACCATCGCAATGACCAGACCGAGCACAATCAGAATGTAAAGGAACAGCATCGACTTGCGGAAGCCCGAGAACTGGATGTGATGAGAAAAAGAAAACAATTGAAACCCTTGCAATTAATGTCCGTTAGGCATATTGAACATACAGCAGCATCCTGTTTCCGTTCGCTGGAGCTCATGGAATTTCGCGACGGTGTCATATCGGCCATTGGGAAGGACGTCACACGCTGGCCACTTCTTCGCTCGCTTACACAGCCTCCGATCTGTATCCAGGAGAAGATCTACATGTTAATGCAATGCAGACGAACCATTCAGGAAACGCAAAACTCAACCCGGGGTTAGTACCGGAAGAGGAAAAGCCTGCCTTCGGTTAGGGAACAAGGTGTATTTACAGCCTACGTGCATACGATAACGATTTAATTTACAACACGACGAGTCTGATGCACCAGAGTTGAATTGATGTTTTGTGCGCAGTAATATTTCAACCGAGTACGAACCAGTTTGGTTTGAGTCGTTTACAGCTCGGTAACAACGAGCCGCTAATACAGTGCGGTAGAGACGATTAAAAAACACACTTTATACCCTGTCAAAGATACTCACGGAAAAGATCAGATGCATGAACACATGGAATGCGACGAATGCGACAAGGATAAAGTCCATCCATTCGGGCAGTTCGGCCTTCTGCAACTGGACAGCGAAGAAGATGGCAACGATTGCGATCACATGCGCCAAATTACCACCAAGCCAGTGGAGCCAGTTAAAGATGGGTCGCTTGCTCGAGCCAGGATGTGGCCGGAAGAAGGCTCCGATGGGTTGCAGGAAGCACAGTACGGTCGTCACAATACCGAGAATGGCGTGAGGGTTACGCACCTGCGACCAGCCACCGATTTCAACAAAGATTACCACAATACCGGCGACTGTGAGTGCCCACGTGACAACCATCAGGAACCGATGCCACTGTTTGCAAATGAACGGAGAAAAACGAATTACGACCGTTGCTCGTTTTACAATCGATCTTGCCTCCACTTACTGCAAACCACTGATCTTTGCCACACATCTGGCTTCCAACCCACGTCTGGCGGAAGTAGCGGGCGATGAGAATACCGAGGGAAGCCGTACCGATCCACGCTGTGATCATGAATGCACCGTGCAGACGCAGCAATAGCTTGGAGGTTCCCTGAACCGGACCAACTTCAGCCAGAGATTGTGGGCTGCCGGACACGTGACGACCAATGTCGTGATAGTTAACATTCGTTGCTGCAATAGAAAAGAAACACGGTTCAGTAATGGAAACACCACGAATCTAATGTTACTTCATATTTACATTCCACTGAGGATCCGGCCGCTATCAGTAGATGGAACTTATTATTTACAAGATCAAACTTCTTGCCCTTAACCATACTGACGGCGTCCCGTTCCACTTTGCAGTAAATCACGCCATCATTGTAAGATTTTTCCATCACTTGGAAGATGTTTTGTGGCTAGTGGAAGAGTTGAAGAAAAGATCGTTATTAGCCGGAGGAATTCCTTCCAACGATCAAAATCAACCAGATACTAACAACACCCAAACGCGTTGATCCGTATGGTCCGACTGTGGTCCACGAGGCGTAAGCATTAACCGTACCCTGTTCAGGTACGCACTCGATCACGGAATCTTCACCCATCTTGGCGTCATCGGACAGTCCAAGGGCAACGTAGGCCGGGCTATCTGGAAAGATGAGAACAAAGTCGATTAATCTTCAGTCATGAAGCAAGCGAATGCCTTGTTTTAAAGATACTCACTGTACCCTGCTTTCATTTCGAAGACATAACGTGCTCCCAGTACCGCAATTGTTGCCACCGCTCGACAGTTCCTGCTATCGACACATCCCTCGGGAAATCCGAAGCAACCCTTGCTCTGTCCACACGCGTCGTAGATCGGGTCCGTCGCAACCGGGGCTGCAGTTTGTTGTGGTCGATAGGGTGGAACAGTTGTGGTTGTTGTCGAGCGCTTGGTTGATGCCGTTCCGGGTACTATCGTTGTTGAGCTAGCTACCACACGTACCCGGTCCGAAGGAAGGCCGACCCAAAATTTATCGTAATCCTGAGCGATCGTTGCATTGAAAACCACATCACCAACAAAATTGTCCGGAGCAATCCACTCGAGCGTAAGTTCCTGTTTCGGGCTGGTAGAGGTATGCGTTGCCGTATCTCCTTCAGCCTGACAGTCGATCAGCTTGATCGCGCCAGTATCCGTGCTTACGAAGTGGCCGACAATGTTGTTCGGTCGGTCAGCTGCACGGGCCTGAATCATGTAGCCCTTGAACACAATATTGGCCGGGAAGGATTCAATATCGAGCTTAAGCGTCTGACCGCTACCGATCACCGAGGATTGAGGCGTGATCAGAAACGGTGTCTTGGTGGTGAGTGGTGGGATGCCTCCACCATGGAACGGTAGCATGCTGTCACAAACCGACGTTGGCGCACCATTTGGCAATCCATACGATGGAACGAATGTGCTTAGCACCAGGGCCAAGCAGAGTAGAGGTAACATGGCGAAGGGAAATGTTTCCTGTGTTCAAAAGTAGAAAACAAAACAAACTCTTTAGTATGCTAAACAATCAGTTCAAAATATACAGTAAGGTGAAACAATTCCTTTTTCCTTAAACTTTTGCATCCTTCCAAAAACGAACACCAAATGGCGCGCTTTTGATAAAAACTGAACCCAATAAATCTAATCATTATTGACACATTTATCATGGCTTAATTCGTAAGTGATTCTCTATCGACCGTTCTGCCACCTTTGTGCAGCCCAAAAAGCTTGGATTCACTCGATTCTTTAACGACTTCTAGCCGTCCCCTGCACGCGTTGACGCTTTACTCACGGCTAGCATGTTAGTACAGAGCCAACAACAAACTTCATGGTTTATATACAAAAAAACGTCGGCACATGAAGCTACCGTATCTTCCCAGACCCATCAAATTGATCCCATAAATCAAAGCCAACCGGTGGAACAAACAAAACATATACTAAAGGCACCACTCGGAGGCCAGCATAAAGAAAAGTGTGAGAACAAAACAATCAACACTCACGGGGATTGAGGCTTTTTTTGTGGTGGAATTTTTTTTTGCGTTCGATTCAGTGTTAAAGGTAAATTTTGCACGAGAGGCAAAACGATGTTTTTGTTTTGGAGATCACCGGGATATGCTGTTCGTTTCGGTGTGTCTGTATCTTGTTGTTCCACTGTCCTTTTCGTCTTGGGTGGATTTTTTCCGCTATTTGTTTGCGCAGTTTTTGGTGTTTTACTAACGTTGTCCTTATTTTCTTCGCTGTTATATTCATTTCTTGAGCTCTTCGACAAAAACACACAGAAACATTGGGGCCTCTATATATCATGCTTCTTCGTTCTTGGGCGTAACATCTCAATAGCTGTGTACCTGTGGTTCAGCTCATGATATCGAAAGCACTACATCATGCCCTACTTGAGAGCATAATTTAATGGCCAGCTGCACCCGCTAAAGGTACGCTTACATTCAGCTTCCTCCTACTGCTTCGACCTTTTTCCGTTAACCACCGATCAACAAGCTCTATCGCTATAAAGCATAACGAAGCGGCCCTCCAAGCGTCTCGTAGGTCCAAAACTGCCGCTAGGGAGTGGACGGGAAAAGCTTTTCCCTTCAGCATACATCTTCTTGTTTCCTATTCAACACACCCAACAATGAATTTTCCACCCGAGTTGTGAGTGGTTGCGGTACGGGACTAAACCGAATGGTTTGCCGGACATTCGTTCGCTCTTACGGAGCGCAGTGGCAAGGTGTAGAATGAAAATGATCAAAACACCTCCCCCTTTATCAAAGCAACTGTTATAGGAAGACGGACGGAAGGTGAGGCAATGGGATGGACAAAAAGAAAAAGAAAATGCCACCCCACTCAACCCTGGTACGCTTGACCGGAAGTGGTAATTGAGGGCAAGGATTTCGGAATAAATCTCCCATTCGGGGTCAGTTTGTTTGCTTATTTTTGTGCTTTCTTCGACACTTTTTTGTTTCGCCTATGCCGTTAAGAATTTTCCACACATTCAAGCTTACCTTGACGGTCGATAAGGCGCTACGATATGGCGTAGAAATGAGAACCCCCATTAAAATTAATCGATGTTTGAGACGAATATTTTTCCTTCACACAAACCCTTCTAGTTCGTGTTACAGTGCACATGTTCTGGGAGTTGGCTGTAAAGTGGATAAAAGCAACGGAGTTCATTGACGGACCTCAGATAGTGTCTAGTGTCCGCAATGGAAATTCCCAACTCGAAGGAAGCTCGGGGATTTCCATTGATAGCAAGAACGTAGCAATAAATAAAATATAAAAATCTCATCAAGCATTGAAACCCGATTTACCGACCGGACTGGCCACCTGCAGCACACATACTACACAAACTAACCTCCCTCAGGGGCTCACGTGCGTTCAGTGCACTCTTTCGATCAACGTTACGCTGACCCGTGTATGGTACATTACGTCGCTACAGAAGGGGATGATGGACTGTGGGTAAAGAGGTCTGTTTTCTTCAGAAATTCACTCGGGCCATGCAATTACCGAGTTGCGGGCTAGGTTTCGCTCTCGATCATACATGCAAGTTGGCGTGTGCATCTTTCGCATGTTTTCTATTCCAATCTCATGTCTTGTCCAAGCATCGGTCTTTGACCTTTTTTCCGTTTTGCTTCAGGATGAGAACGACACCGACGGTTTGATTATTTATTGACAAACTGCGGGTTCATTTACTTTTTACGTTGGTGTGTAGTTCTCTTTCTAATAGTATAATGAAATTCCTGGTGTAATGGTTACGTAAGTATTGATTCTCTCTGCATAATCTTATATCTTTTAAAAATCTAACAGTAATAATTATTGCAACAATTTTGCATGATCGTAACTAGCATCATAATTAGAAATCTATTATTAATCGTGACGTTCCATTTCATGACCTGTTTGTAACACACTAAAACTTAGCTCTACCTAACTGTGCATGGAACAATTTATCGCAAACAGAAGAGAATCACTTATGAAACTATGTCAAGCGTACGTTTACTTCCGAAGGCAAACCGGGTTAAGCTCTGGTAACCGCCACGATTTCGTTTTGTCTTGCTCCCCTAGTGGAAACCCGGCACGACATCTACACTTCGAGTAAGTGGAAGTAGCTAAAATTTACTCACATAAAGAACACTGATTCCAATCATTCCACTTTAACGCATTCCACGCATCTGTGGCCTCGCCAATCTGCTGCTCACAAATTGCGCTAAAACTCCAAATTTCGATGTGGTTTGTTCCACCGTTCCGTTTCGGTCATATAATTCCGCTCCGTAACACATTCCTTGTCCGCGTTCGTGACCGGTGTCACTATGGCATCAAATGAACCGCACGGAAGAAGATATATCAAATTCGTCCAACAAAAACGATGTCACTTAGTGTAATTTAATTGGTTTCTATCACTATTCTGATTTCAATCGTATTGCAGATTAATTGTTGAAGCTGTTTTAACACACATTCGTTTCCAATTGATGTGAGTATTTAAATAATAAGTGAATAATCCACGAGATAGTAATAATAAAAAAAAGTACCAAACAAATTACAAACTGTTATATTTATCAGTATATAGTGGCAACTTTCCTCATTCGAAACTAGCTTCTAGCTTGAATCCTATTCTTCCTCTAACTCTCGGAGAAAATGTCTTTTTCCACTTGCAGCTACTGTATCTGTTCTTGAATATATTGCATCAATTGATTCAAAGATTTTGTTCGGCTACGTACCCTCGCCGCGCACATTAATTGTAAATAGTACGGAATCTGATTTACAGTTTATTTATTCATGCTTTTGCTCGATGTCACACGTTATTTGATCTAGAATGTGTTTGATTTTTACTGAAATATACTCCCGACAGCACTGGGATAAGCATTGAAGGTCCCAACAAGTTCAAGTCTCCTTCCGGCCTATTATCATAGACCTTCGAATCCTCATAGTCATTATTAATATCTATTTAGTTTCCCAGCTGCAGATGATCGTGTATGACAGAAATTGAAGAATTTAAATTTTGTTCTACATCGTTCAATATATCCTATCTAAAGCATGACCCGATCATATCGCTAGCAAGCCACGATGTATGCTGCATTTCGTACTAATGCTTTTTTGTCGTTATCTCAACATTTGCTTCCAGTGCCTCGTGTCACGATATGTGTTTGAGTTCCAATTGCAAGCGTTTAACTAACGATTTGTAGAAACTGTGTAGCACATTACACAGATTACGTTGATGGTTCGGTGGAAGCAACGGTGAGACAGGCATCATACTTCTACCAACTCTTTTACATGTTGGCACGACATTCGCGAGCTCATATTCGCAGTGCTTGTTGAACGGCAGCACAATCAATAGTTTCAAATGCTTCTGCTTATCCCACAGCATTATTCCAGCCAGACAGGCACGCATCCGTGGCATTCCCATATTGTTTGAAATATCGCCCTTACTTATTAGCTCACAAAAAAAGCGCGAATCTATACGCATCTTCGGATTGATATCCGTGTCACCCGGTTTAAAAGGCAGTACCTTGTGTTAATTCTCAAAAAGTGTTGGTGGAAAGTTGACATAGTTCCGGTGTACAAGAGCGCACAATGTCATCGTAGCATCGTTGCTGTAGGTAGTTCCTCTTTGTCCTCAGCCATAATTGCTAAATCGCTTACCTAATGATATAGCGATCCTTCCAATAGGGATTGGTTCTCACAGTACAACGAGAAGTGCCTAATACTTAAATCATTCTTTTCCCTTACGCCTCATATTTTAAAAATAGTAAATTGTGTGCTTCTCGTAACTTAATGACGGGTTTTAAAATGCAAGTATAAAATTGTTTGTATGTCAATTTCATAAGTTATTTATTCGTACTCAATCTACTACACGGAGTTCGTCAGCTTGTGCATGTCGACCAAAGACATCATTTTGTTTTGCTCGGCTTCATGTCAATGACCGTTGCTACGAAAAGTGGTATCGGGGCCCAGTTTTTTGCCTACCCGTACTGAGGACCCTTTTTTACGAGCAACTTAATGTTGTTCCGATGTGGATGTTATACTAATTATGCAAACTTCCTTCCTTCTCGCTTTTCTCGCTTCGTGCTCAAGCAACCGGAACGCGGATATAACAGTGTCGCACGCCGGGCTAATATGGATATGTTTTTTTGTGTATGTTCGTACACGACTGCTGATGCAACGACATTGATAGAGCTTTTAATGGTTGATGGCCTTTCAAATTTATCATGCCTTGTAGCTATACGCTTGGGGAATGAATTTAGAAGCATTGCACTAGTGACCAATTTTACCGGGCTCGAACGATTCATTCGTTTAACCGCGACAAGTTGATGCTATTTATGACACCGAAATGCTTCGTAAAACCAAACTAACCTTCCAAATTTAAACAGTTTAAGGCGTCAAAATTTTTCCTCGTTTTTGTATTGAACTTGAAACGTCTCAAAGTGTACAAATGGGTTATTTTAGGCATTGTGCACAATAGCAATACAATCAAGTGGACGGACTTGAGTAAAACACTTCGTTTAGCATTGTGTTGCACTGTAATCAAGGTCGAGTTTTACTGCTAAATCCAGCTTTCATTAAAACGGTATTATTTTATTACTTTTTTCTATATTTTCTAATCACGGTTTTATATCTTTGTTCATTCCGTCTACTTTACTTTATCCGCCATGAAGTTATGTTTCTAGTACCAATCCATAATTGTTAACATTGTAAACAGTATTTTAAAACAAATCTCATTCATTATATATCGCATTATATATCGGGTATAGTCATTGCTTATCTTTAAACGTTCTATCGCACATCATATTTCAATTTCTATTAAGAACTACCAAAACAGAACAGTAGCAAAATGGAATAACGCAACAATTACATGAACACACTGAATGACGTAGGCATAAGAAAATGGGTGCTATTAGGAAAGAAAAAAACGTTTACCAAACCACCATAGCGTATCAGACAATTGTTCAAATAAACGATTATAGCAATGAAACAAAAAAATCCTTCTAGATGAGTTTTTTCCTTTGTTATTTGGAATACCATAAGGGTAGTACATAGAGTAGTTCCATGCTTCTAGCCTCCCAGGCCTTATTATTCGTACCACTCGGTTCCTGTTCAAATACAAATTCAGCCAAAGCAAATATTCGCTCGTGATTCCTGCCTTTCGGTCCGCCAGGAACACCTTCAGAAAGGTTAATGAGGGTGTTGAACAAATTATCAAACAAACGTGCCACCGTTGATTGTTGGTACAGTTTAGGGTGGAGTATTTCTTTTTTTTTTGCTTTTATACGTGCCACCGAAAACCGCTCCACACAACGTTTATGTCGTTGCGTACGGTTATGTTTGTTTCGGTGATTTGTCTCTTCGTGCGCGCCTGGCGAACATTCACCGATGGGGAAATCATTCATTGGAACGGGTTTACCGCTAAAACGGAACGAGGGTTTAACGTTTGTTCTTTGCCAAATTTACCACCAAATTTACCGTACCGATCGGGAGGAGGTGCTCCTGGTGCGCTAAGTAATGCATGTGTGCGACCTTAGTGCAGCGGAATATAACGTGCGTGTCATACAAGATTTCAATGTATGACGCCATCCACCAGAGGGTTCATTGTAAATGTGAGATGGAGGCATATGGTCGGAGCGGTATGAACAATTTACACAACCGCAGACATATGCACCTGTTGGCATGATTGATGGACATAGCAAATATTAAACACTGTCTACCTCCGTCCATATCTTCCGGCATCCGAGTGTGAGTTCAAACAGGGCAAACCAAACACGGCCGAAGGACATACGAACGAACGAACCAACGGTTGGTGATTGTGATCGAAGTACACTTCCGGTCGGACATGGAATTAATTCCATTACTAGTGCGAACCAACCGAAACGCCTGTCACTGTCATCGTAGGCGTGTGAAAAGGTTCAAGCCAGTGTCATTACGTTGACATTATAGGAAGCATATTTTCCACGTAAACTTGGGCGTACGAGAAATATTTTGTGTAAAAACTGTGCCATTTTTTTTTTAGTAATCCATGTGAACATAATTTGTCTTCTTCAATTTACAGTCCATTTGCTACACGCTCCGAGATAAATCTTTTCATCAAGGAAATATCAGTGTTCGATGCGAAGATACAAACGCGGTTTTGTTTCACCGCGATGCAGATGAGGTTAACTACCGTTGCGAGAAAACGGTTTCTCTCAATTAAGACAAAATTGCACAAGTTGGGGCCAAATTTGCAAGGCAAACTCCACCACAAACCTATTTTCAATGCTGGATTGTTTCAGCAAGGCGAGAGGAGACACCTGCTCCACTCTCTCAACCAACTCACCAACGAGCCTGATGTAAGCATTCGATACCAATGAGCCCCGCTGGAATGTGCAATTGCATGTATTGATGAATAAACCATCTGCTTTAAATCGTCTACAAATCGATGTGGAACACCATTGCCATCATAACTCGATACAAGTGGCAAAATTGTGCGAAGTATCATTTTGGAAACATTCCACGTGTTAGTTGAGAATCAAACAACAGTAAGTAACGGATTACTATTATTGTGCCGAAATTGCTTTCCGCGGCTCGATACGCTTCGATTCGGCCTGATCGATTCGAGTGTTTCAGCTAGAAGGTGCTCTCTAGCCGTTGCGAATATTAATTGGAAGCTTAAATATTCATTATGAATCACGGGTCCCTTACCCGCATGCCTCCAACAGGCGAGGCAGTCACGGGTTTGTTGGGTGGGAGTCGAAAGTGAACGGAATTCCTCTTCAGCATGCCTGGATTCTCGAGCACAAGGCTTAATCATCGTTGTAGTAGCTCGTTTTCTACCATTCCTTTCCTACCAAATTGCCTTTTCACTGCATATGTAGCACGCGTTGGTATGCTTCAAGTTCACACACACACATTAACACACACCCACACACACACGGACACATTTTCAGTACCCACAGCAAGGTGGCGTATCGACACAATCTGGCACAAACTTAGAACCTTTTCTCAGAATTTATATCCACCAAGTCACGTTCAAGTGATTCGACCCGTTTTTCAATCCTACCACTCCTATTTCACCCTTCACCGGAGACACTTTAAGAACATTGAAGTATCGCAGCCCACCGGGTTAATCTTTTTGGCAAATCATAAAAAAAAAAAACGTTGTAACGCGAAGGTAAGCACAACCTACACAAAATTTACCTCCAAGGGACACACTGCTTTAAACTTCACTTATCAGAGCCCACACCAAGAGTAACCGAACCCGACGTTTCAAGAAGAATATGTCACCAGAATGGAGTATTCAACGACTAACATTTGGTGAATCACTCTCTAATAGCGACGATCATAAATCAACAACCAACCAAGATGATAATGATCACATCACCCACTATACACCAGCTTAAACTCCTCCCATGCCGGTTCAAATCGCGATCGGTATCGCTTGTCACATCACCATTTTGCCTTTTGTCTCAAGGTTCAGCTCGTTCGCTGCCCCTGTCAGCACAACTTACCACGGGTTTAGCACTAAACAGAACCTCGTCCCGGAGAAACGATCGAAACCTAACCTGCTTCGAGTGGCTCTCGCAAACGACTGAAACGGTTTGCCATCATTGGCGGACAACTAGTGGGCAATGTTCGTCTTGGACCTTCACGAGATGTACCTTGCCAGTAGAGCTCACGCTCACGAACTAAGCCGCATCGGGGACAGACCTCGATCTTCGGTTAGAGGCTTTTGCCCGCATCCGTCTAGCTGTCGCGACATACACGATCGCTAAAAACGGTCACCGTGAAGTTAATTAGTCTGTTAGCTGAAAGCGAAATTAATAGCACCGGCCGCAACAAGTGCCCTAACTTCCTTCCAAACGGGTGTTTAACTTTTGAAGTGTGTTTGTACACGCAACATCGTTCCGTCTGCCCGTTACAATCTGTTTCCCTATTTTACGCCAGGTGTATGTACAAAATACATTTACAATACATTGTTACAGCCAAACGTAACTGTGCTTTATTCGAGATTCGTAATACATCTTCATTGAGCATTTACTTAATTGTTTATTTCTGTTGTGAAGTTCCATATTTTTCTTTGATTTTTTTTTTTTTTTTTTTCTTTGATTTTTTTTTTTTCATAGATTACATAGATTATTAGTTACTGAACCAATTACGTTTAATGTCTTCTTCTTCTTTGCCCTAACGACCTACTCGGTCATGCTTGCCATTTCTGGCTTACTAGACTTATTGATACCACGTAGCTGGATAGTCAGTCCTCACTACGGGGGAACGGTCCAGAAGGGATTTGAACCCCGGTCCTGCCGTATGAGACCGGCGCCGCTTATCTCCTCGGCCATCGGACCGCCCGTGGCCATACGTTTAATGTGTTTTAATTAAATCTACTTCATAAAAAATACTTGCGTGATCCATTCTTCTCTACGAAATCAACGCATAGTAATCAACGAAATTATGTTAAAGAAATAAATACACAAAAGTTTTCGATTCTCATGATTTGCTATAAACGAACTTGCTTTACATATTACATATACCCGGTGGCGGTGGCGATTGCGGTGCCGGTATTCAAACGGCTAGGACCGAAGTTCAAATCCCATCCGGACCGTTCCTACGTAGTGAGGACTGACTAACCAACTACGTGGTATTAATAATTCTAGGAAACCATTATAGGATAGATAGCCATGCCGAGAAAAAGACATATATTTTAACAGATTCTTTTTTAAATATTTTTATCATCTTGCCTGCTGCATGTTCGAAATGAAGACTAATTCGTTTACAACATTTTCCAATTAACATAATAAAGAGCTATGATCTTAATATGAACTACACATAAGAGGTTAAACTATATAGCTAAATCTGATTTAATTTATGTAATTTTTTATACACTTTTTTTTAATAACATGTGCTTCACGTGAACTTTAGCAAATGGTGTTATATGGTTTACAGCGTTTTCAGTTATGCCATTTCCGGATTATTTTCAAATTAAACTGGAAAGTGTCCAGAAAGATCCTAAAGTCTTTTCATTTATTGGATCTTTTTAAATCTGTGATTAATTATATTCAAAAACATACTTCTTTAAATGAATCCGTGTTGGAAGCTTAGTACTCAACAATATAACTACCGGACCATTCATTTTGACTAGTCCGCTACCTTTCAGTCGAATTTATGTCTTGAAGTCAAACAATTCTACCAATGTTAATGCATGATTTTTACATATCCAATGGAATGTAAATTTTAAAAATATAAAATTTTCTATGTAATATTAAAAACAAATAACGTCATGGTCAATTCTACCAGGACCAGTCATTCTGACTGGTACTTTTTTCGAATGATAAACAGCGTGGTTCTGCACAAAATATTTATAAAAAATGTGATTGTTTATCACAAATAGACGCAATGTAGCGTCTACTTCATGATAACAGAAGAAAAAAGCTTAAGTCGTACATCTAACTCAGTTTAAGTATTGAACATCCTTGAAGGTATTACTACATTTCGAATACACCATAATATGGGGTGATCATATCACTAACATTACTCAGAACCCGATACCGCGCCAACCTTTTACAATAAACTATAATTCCGCTTCTCAAAACGTTTCCCAAGCCGAATCAAGCGGTTTTTTGTTAAATATATCGCCGAACCAAAAGAAGACTAGCGTATCCAAAAACAATTGTAACAATAATTTTAATGTTAATTCAATAATTATAAAAACAACCTATGACACAACCACCTATGATTGAAAACTATAAAAAATGTTCGTCATGCGTTGATCATTCTTAACATGGAAAAAACAAATTTGCCCTTCGATCACATAAGTTTTGCACGATACGCCTCATTGAAAAACGAACGAAACCTCTCTAAACGTGGCTGTTTAAAATTCAATCTGCGGTACAATCGCCGCTGGTGCACTCCATCGATTTTCGCACATTCTCACCGTCGTTTAAAACCATTTATCGTAATGAAGCAGCGACGCGGTGAACCATAGACACAACGCGCCAACGCGCCAACGCGCCCCGGAACCCGGGCAGAATGTGTGCTCTCGCGCGCGCGCACACATACAGGAAGCAGCATCCAGTTGCTCGATATGCTCGCGGGAATGTGACAACGGTTGAAGTTTACCACAATCCCATCATCATCATCACCATGATCCCGTTTATCGGAAACAAAGCGAAACAACAAGAATCATATCAGGCAACAACATTAAAAAAATAGAGGCCTGATATAATAACGGAATACCATAAGCCGCCTGTTAAGCCGTGAATGATTGATGAACATTTTCATTATTAATGCAATTAATCTAGCATAAAACGAAATTTAACAGCACATTACTCGGACTAACTGCCTACTTCCTAGATGGTGGTTCACTATACACCACCCTCTCCCTTGGTGGTGTGAAGAAAACTCGTCTTATGCGTTACAAGAGCCGTGACAGTATCATTCATTTTGCGGGTGGAACTATGTTTTATGCCGATCTTTTTTTTTCTGCTCCTGCTACCATACTGCCGCTTATTTACGGTTAGTCACTAGGGTTGGAGTGTGTCTGGGATTTTGGGCGAGCTATGATTTAGCCACAGCGTTACGCAACGCTGTCTGTCTCCATGCGCTATCCTGCTATCCTTTCTGCCTTTCGTTCAAACCGATATTACAGCCCGGGTGTACATTGTGGTACAAACTTTGCGACAGTGGGTGGTTAACCGCCGGGAAAGTTTCGAGTGCTGCTTGCCGGGTTAGTGACCGGACAATGGAAATTACTCGAGCCTTGATCGTGCTACAACTTCAAGATAAACTTTGCATATTTCCACAGCCACACACCACCGAGAGCAATGTCAAAAAGCGACGGTTTGATGAAGGGTCTGGCAAACTAGATCCTTCCTTTACGGTGCAATCACAGGGGATGCAAAACCTGTAGATGGGTGTAAAACCATGACCTTCGCAATCGAGCATGATACATTGAACTTGTGAGTCCAGCATCGGAATGGTCTGTACGAATGGACCTTTTGCAATGATTTGCAAGCTCATTCTCTCAGTGGAGAAGCAATTAAGAGACAGTGATTGAGTATTGAGTAGTATGGTAAAATGATCGTAATTGTACTTCTGTTAAAGGAATTCACTAAATTTTAATAAGTGGAACATGACTTTTGATTATGTTGTGCTATTTGTTAATGCATTGTAAGCGTATGTTCTGAAATGCATCTCCACATTTTTTGCATGCCAATCTATAAATGGAGATTTCGTGTATTTTTGTTGTATAATTTTTCAAAATCTAGACCTATTTCAAAATCATTGGGTGTTTTATTTTGTCATAATTACGTCACGTTTTTAATAATCTTGATGCCAATGGTGATTGTTAATTACCTGCAAGAAAAAAAGGAAATCCGGTTAGACTCATCGACAAAATAAACACTTCCAAACAAGTTAAAATACAACAGTTTCGAAAAAGACAATGCTAAACGCAATTTTAGCTAAGAATTTCCAGAATTCATTCTTGCCATTAGCGTCAATATGTGTCATTCCATGACGAAGAGATTGATTTTCCTCGGAATGTATAAGCTCCACTGGCTAGATAGTGACCGACGAACAAAGCGCAAACGCACAGGGCGTATTTCCCACAGGAGGAGTTGTTTGGTTCGCAGCTCGATAGTATATGAATCATTTAACCGGGTTTTTACCACAACCAGTGCGTGTTCACATTCGAATGGACAAATACCAACCATGCGTCAACCTCATGGATCAACCCGCTGCCCGTACATTATTCATTATCTCCGTATCTCTCTCCGGAAAGAATAATTCTGCAGCAAACGGAAAGCAATTGGTTGATGGACCATCAAAATGAAACATTGTTTAGCCGACAAAACCAGTTCATGCTTGAACAATGATGGCGAACCCGAACGCATGTCTGACGCATGCTAAGATCGGAGCCATGTGTGAATCGGAACCGCACACTGAGAGTTTTTTTGCCCCTCATCTTTACCTTGGCAATGTGTCGTTTACGTTGCCTTCGTGATCGGCGTGAGAATTTTCTGAATCGACTTCGAATTTGCCGCGTGTCGGTGGACATCTGGCGGATTGAAGGCACTTTTTTCGCATGATAACACAATGCACTAAACCCTTGAAGTGGACGGTACGACGACGGAGCACCATACTTCAATGTTCGCCCTCATTCGCCAAAACCCTAAAGCGGGAGGTCAGGAAAGTTAGAATTATTTTCAGTTTGCGTGTCACTGCGCTTCACGGTCAACGATTTTTGACTTTTGACTCCGTGGTTTCTTGCCTTGACGCACGTGACAACGCACACGGTGGGTTGGTTGGTGGACAGCAGGAAACAACCACACACAATTTAAAAAAAATTCGCTCCATTCACCATACCAAACGATGTGGTCAGGTTTCGACTGTTTTGTACTCGACACTTCCACTCGGTCATGAATTTGCGCACACGTGCAACCGAACCGGTATGTGAAGGAAACGGTTGTGCTACAGGTGGCGGGTGTTGGGGGAAAAAGGGTTTTGTTAGTGAACCTGTGGTATTAACACATCGGAATAGTCTCTTTTTACCGTCAACACATGATCGACGTTTTTGCTTCGTTGGTATGCAAATCGTTTCTGGATGGTCAATTCATCCTGCTGGCTTCATAAGTGCGTTCCGATGCATGCGCTACTGAAATGTGTTCCTTTTTTGCGGTTTTATTGAATGAAGGTCGCTATTTATGCATTTTTCCTCTGTTCTTTTTTACCACAGCCCAATCAGCCGATGGAAAATTGTACCATGGTTTTATGGTGCAAATGGTTTTATCTATTCATATTAGCTGCAAACAAGGTATAATGCAAAATAATGAGCTATGTGATAGTTAGACAGAGAAAAAATCAGATAAGCCCAATATTACTTAATTTATTAATGAAGTATAGTCAAGTACAATACAAAAGAGAGTAATTACTTAGCAAAACATTTGAAAAAATCAAATGAAATATATCCACATGGCACGGAGTCATAATAAAAAGAACAATTGAACACACCTATGATTATGATAAATTCATAAAATATGAGCATCAATTGTGCTTTATTATATTCTTGATTAGAAAATTATTAGTATTCTGTTAACCAAAATTATCTGCATTTATATAGTGACGACATTTTTAATAACAACTTCCTTATGATGAGTCAATTGAATTATTGGAAGTAGTCATCCAATCATCCAATTAATATGATAATGAACCATTGGGTTTAGATCTGCAATGTCCGCCAAATGAAATGATAAATAATGCACTCCAGCTTCAGTTATCGTCAGCACTTGCACAATTTCTTGCAAGTAAGTAAGTATCTCTGCTGCCAATGATTCATGCAAGACGAACTACTAACAGTCTGAGGAATTAATAAAAAGAAACTGAAATCCTGCTCGGACAGCATAAAACCCAGTACTCAGATTTATCGTCCATATAATCCGGTAATTAGGTAAAACACCACCGACTGAATCAAGACGCCTGCTCGCAGGCTGTCGCACTGCAACAATTAATCTACCGCCACGCTCCGTTGACGATGGCGGTGGCTATACTTGACGAATCTTGGGATCATATTTCCCTAATGACCGAACTTCGGTTCTGACAAATCTCGGCTCCGGTCTGGATATGATGTGCTACCCCACATGAAAAAGATACTCGTGATACTAACCTACAGCCAAGAACCCCAGCTTTCAGGCGATGGGCTGTTGGGCTCTCGACCGAAGTGGGTGAAACCAGTGCCAGCACCATTTTACAGAGCCATTCGTCTCGAAAAAGACACTCCACTCACGCCACAAGTGTCCACAATTAATGAGCACGATTTCCCACGCTAATGCCCTCGCGGCCGCTAGAGCATCGTGGTCATCGTCAGCATCATCTTCAACGTCATTGCTCAAGGCGCATTTGAGATTTTGTTCCCGGTTTTTTTCTTTTCGACGGTGGATTTATTCGTAATAAATCGCGACCCACAGTTCAGCTTATACCTTCCACAAACACACGGTTTTCTTAGTGCCACCCGAATGACCTCTGGCTGACCAGTGTGATCAGAATCACTCGCTCGAAATAGCTTCATACCCGTACCGTACAATCAACGGTGGCTGAGAGATTTCTGATGATTTGATTTCTTGCGCCAACCATTCGCACAACGAATCAAGATGAATGGATGGCGGCTTTCAGCCCCGAACGACAGTCGGTGCAACATCAAGAGGTACTTCCCACAAGATAGGCCTCGAATGAGGCGTTTGAGAGACGGGCCTTGAGTTTGAAGTACCACAGGGAAGTGTCATTTCACCCGGAGGCCTTCGTCGTTAGGGTTCGTCTTTATCCTTACCGTAGGGTTGTTTTTTTTTCGGGGAACGTACGATTCGCTATAAACGACGATATGCAATGCCGAGATTTGTCTGCGGTTTCGGTTGCCATCCGCCTCACGAAGCGGGGTTCAAATGAAGAAATTAAGCAATCGTACTGGCCAAACTACAATAATCCACCAAAGGCGAAAAGGTGGTCACGAAAGCGGGAGTGAGTGAATTATTTTTATTGCCCTCCTTAGCAAATAGCATCCTACGGAGGATTCCCGCTGGACTACGACAGCCGTACCCAGGTGCAGAATTATAGCCCTCCAGCCATCTCAAACCCAACTGAACAGCCCGGATGGTGTTTGATAAAATGCAAATTTTCACTCTCCACACTCGCACAGAGCACGGGATTGAAACCGTGTGCCAGGTACTGTTGACGGGCAGTACCGGTGGCCGCTATGTTTAGAAGTTAATGACTATATTTCGTCTCTTAAGTGCACTTTGCAGCGTGGAAGCTTGAATTGTTACCGCGATGCGCGCTGCTCTACGGTGGCCTAGTGGCTTCACTTTCACCCTACTAGCGCATCCGAAATTGTCAAGTCACTCGAAATATCGCTACTGTTTCGACTGTGTTAGTAGCTATGGGAGCTCTTTCGCATCGTCGAACGTCGCACGTAAACGGTGTGAAAGCATGGCGGGTAGGGTATGTTTGGTGAAGAGTTTTGGGTGCTACCGTACGATATCCGATACGAGGAGAGCGGATTCATTATGTTGCTTCCTGTGCTGCCGTACTGTTGCTACACTATTCTACGATCAGATGCAAACTTTTAGCAACACTTCTCCATTTCGTTGTATTACCTACTAAAAGTTCCAATTTAAATGTAGCTCAAACTGATGCCAAGTCATTGAGATAACTATTTTTCGAATTTTTGAATAAAAAATAACAATTAAACTTTTATGAGGAAGCCCGTTCCACAAACAACCCTCGGCCTGTTATCATAACAACGCAACATATTCCAGAAAATATTTTCGATATTTCGACAAAACACAGAGTACGTAGTGAACCACTTAAGCAAAACCTAAACCATAGCACATACATGCGAGCTAAACAGTAGCACAAAGGTTGGTCCGTCAAAGAAACACCGAACGAGGGGTATTAAAATTTTAATGACTTTTATGAGACAGAAAGGAACGCCACAATCGAGCGTAATGTTGCGCAAAGGCGCAAAGTAAAGCACATCCATCATCAAATCACCTCCTACCGAGCCCGCTCGACAAGTGAGCCGAAGTTTACCGAAGGGCTTCTAGGGAGAGTGGAAACGATTGGTTAGCGAAAATAGTTCACCAAAGCCACCTTCCATCCACATTTGCCGTTTCCGTTGGAAAACCGACAGTAACTTTGCCAGCGATAACACGGCAGGACTGTCGCTCATTTCCAACTTTTCCTGCGTCTTGCCTGCTACCTGATGCTATCCACTTTTATCTCGCATCACTTTGGGACATATTTAATGGCCAAACAAAAAAAAAGGGTTGCGCTATCATGAAATGAGCTTTTAAAAGCTTTCTTCTTCTTGCCGGGAGAATTGGTACGATTTCCAACACCTCAAACGCACACACAGCACAGTTATACTGTCATCTACCCAGCTCAGCACCGTGAAGGATTCGTTCCAGTTTGAGTTGCCGCAAAATTTCGTCAAATCATTTCACCGACCACCATATCACGCCCGATCACGGTTCCCCACCTTGAGGCATGGCCGCGCTGCGGAAGACCGGGAAAAGCAATTTCGAGTGTAAATTTCAATTTGGCTGACTGTTTATTGTTTGCACACTGCCACCGTCTACGGAGCGCGTAATCTTCGGCACATTAAGTCTGCGATGCTGGACGCAGGGCCAAGGGGCTTTGGCTTTAGGATGTGCGCCATGTGGCCGTGTTGGTCCTACTGGTGGCACAACGGTGTGACGATACAACTGTTAGTCATGGTGTGGTCGTGTTTGGAAGCACTTTAGAAACGACTCGATACGGCCGTTGATGGTTTGGTGCAAGCACAGAGGTACGATCGCCTTAACTAAAAGTACCAACGCACGTTTGAATGATGATGCGAAAGCAGTGCTAGAACGCTTGACTGACAAATCTGTACGCAGGCAACGGTTCGTTTTCCACATCTCCATGTATTGGTTGGTAAAGTTCTATAGCTGCAATATTTGTGATACCGGTATAATCTATGCTCCTGAATGCCCATTCTTATTTTGAATATGATTGATTCGGAACAGTGAGAAATTTTATAATGATCTTAGAAAAACATGTATTAATAACGATTTCACATATTTGAGATGTTAATATCCGCTTTAAGTTAAATTACTCAATTATTTTCATTATTCATGTAGCACGACCCCATATACCCAAACAGCGTGATACGATCAAAACTTGTAAAGACCGATGGTGCTACAGCCGAACCATCATTACTTGATTAAAAATGCAATAAAACCCACCAATTTTTCATTCAGATACTCTCCAAAACCAGCGAAAAAATTTCCACACAAAAGCTTTACTTCTCAAACTTCTTGAAGGTTACAAAGGCTCGCCAGTATATCTTTATTCCTTTGACCCAACTCTACCAGTGGCCGGTAGATGAAAAGGATAGATTATTCACAATTTATGCAGTCACCGCCTAACAACAAACCCCTGAAGCCCTTACTGTATTCACGCACTGGAATGGACACCGCTGAAGTAGAAAATTAGATATCACCTCCTAGAGGCGCCTCTTGGACGGTCGCGGTGAAGTCAAAGTGTTAGCCTGAAATCACACTTTACTCAACGTTAGCCAACAACAGAGCCGAATAAATTAACGCATGGAAGCGTTGGTTTAGTTCCGCGCTTCCGGTACACGTCGTTCCTTTCTGACAGTGACAACAGCACATCATCAATGTACCATCAAGGCGCTGAACTTGACCGTTTCGCCTTTGTTGGAACAATGCATGACGAAGATGGTTTCAAACCACCCAATGCGACGGGAACTGTTCATTTCTAATTAGTATGTTTTGGTACAATTGTTGAGCTCAGGAATGTTTATACTGTTATTGTATACCGAATAAGTAAAAGGAACGACAAAATGAAACACGGTCATAGATAGTTGCGACCCCCCTGGTGATTGATTTCCGTCGATTGACCTTCGAAATTCCCTCATTGCGCACCTTACAAATATTATTTAATTCCCTCACAGTTCAGTTAGGGTATATCGTAATTATATCATTACTTTTAAAGATTACTTTTACCACCTGCACGCCTAACGGAGTTAGAAAAAGAGTTCAATAGGGCACAACACACTGTGAAGGAAATAATGATCATTGGGTGCGGTATGTAATGGTGTCACTAAAATGGAAAGGCATTCCACTCAGTTTTTGTAATGTTTTTTTTCAATTATTTTACATTTTATTTCGATTAGTTGGTATTTTTTTACTAGCACTAATTTAATTGTGTAGTATCCAACATTACTTATAAACATCATCCTGTAGCAATGCGATGTAAATAAAATAGTTTCTTTTCAGCACTACCACTTCAAGGGTTAAATCTCCTGAGCCGATTGTTGTGCATTCACAGCACGCTTGATTTGTGCGAGAAATTTCAAGGTCATCACTGGCCGAAAAACAGGTCACTGTGCAACAACAAGCCGCTAACAAATGGCAATGCTGGAAACAGTAAAATACACACACAACACTGCCACTGCCTACGAGCTTTGAAGCTACCGTAAAGTGCCTTCCCTCTGTGGCGTCTTCTACGCGCAGTGGGTTTATAGCATTATTTGTCTGTTTCTCAAGCTTTTCACGCACCCACCACCCACCAGCAATACTTTGTCCGATGGGTGAACAACATGGAGGCGAAGGCCGTAATTAGACACATCAGCTTGCCACGGTTCGCTGGCCGATCGGCTTAAGCTGGCGCAGCCGCGGGAGCAATCAGCCGTCGTACTATTTCTGGGCGTGACATGGTACATTTTCCAATTACCGAAACCACTTCTTCCTCTAATATTTTAGGCTTGTCTACCAGTCAGCCTTCAAACTTTCTTCCGCCTTTTGTCGCATGAAAGGCTTCCGCGGTTATTTTCCACGTCCAAATTAACGCTTACTAGCACGGTTTAAATTGTTGGTGAAGATTCTAACCGTTCGATAGTAACACTTCGGTGCACTTTCGGATACTGTACATATATGAAGAACAATCTATGACTATGGGGAAAACCGAAAGCTTTATATGTGTGTTTTTTTAAGCGAATCATTTAAATTCGTAGCGGAAATGTTAAACAAGCAAGCATGGAGTTTTGCCCAATTATTGATGAAAAATAAGCACAATTAAAGCGTTATTAGAATCTATAACATATTTTAGGTAGGATAACTGATTCCGGAAATTGTTACAGTTACGTGTGAATATGTTTACAGACGATTAACTGTGAAAGCGCGTTGATGTTGTAAGAGCACTATTAACATGAGTTGTTCAAAAAGTTCGTTACATTTATGCCAAAAATTTGCCTAGAGCGTTTGAAATAATTTATAAAATGAATGAACTGAGCTTATTGATTTATTTTTCCAACGACCCCTTATTGATCTTCTTTTACCCTCAAACATCAAATTAAAAAGCTAATGTTTATCAAACCTGGCTCCAATATATTTGGATAATAAAATTAAGAATTAATTTCCTACACAACGATTCTACAAAAAAAGAAATGATTGCTGAATACAATCAAAAACTACACAAAAACAGTATAAAAAATCTTTTACAGGAATGTAGAATTTTTACAGGAATGCAAACACGCAAACTCTTTCACCGATTCGCGGTAAAATAATGACTAAATCATCCCATCTCAATAATTTACAACCTTACATCACATTGCACGATAAATCATCGTGAACAGCATTTAAAAATGATCACAGCTCCCTCAAACATACATTTGGCATTTTCGGCTTACATCGATTTCCTCCGTCGCACCACGGAACGTTGCTCGCTCTGCCGTGTTTCGCAATTTCCGTTCATTTTCCAGGTTGGTTTCCCGGTCTTCGCAACGGATCAAGTTTTTTTCTTTCCACCATTCATGTTACATTTTCCACCCGATCCACATCATCGCGCTCGTGCCGAACACCGAAACGAATATTTAGCATAAGCCGGTAAATGCAACAGTTTGCCAGGAATGGCATTAACGCCCGCATGGTACGTCTGTCGACAGTAACGGGAGAGGGCCGACAGTAGGTAACATATAATTCACACCATCAGCGTACGTGCAAAGAGGCATGTGTGGGGGCGAAGGTAAGGGAAACAGAGGAACTTCAATTCAAGCTTGATGGTAGAAAAATTTGCAATCGGAAAAATGTGTGATAAATTTCGTTTTCCTTCTGCACGCGCTTCCATCAATGGGCAATGTGCCAGCCGAAGAAGCGATTGGCCAGAACGACGTTGTAGGCTGTACTTTCAATTTCGATTAACCACACCACACCTACGGCGTAGCGAGGCTGCCGTACCAACAGCAATGCTTAAAGTAAAGTAACATATTATTTATGGCGGATTCGTGTCAATATTTTTCTGCCGATTGGAAAGCAAGCAAACGAGGCATTTGGTTGGTCTTTTTTTCTCTTTTATTTGTATAACCCATACGTATCACACACATTCTCAACCGATCGTTTGGCACGAAAAGCATTGCGGATTAGCGGAAGTTTGGTTAGGTGACGGGGTTGTAGACTGTGTACGTTTGCATAAATTGTGACCACGTGTTGGTACTTTCTATTGACGCGGAGTGTAGTGTTTATTCGGTGAACATTGCGCACGCAGATATTCGTAGTGCGTATATGTGTGAACATATTTACCCTGGGAATAATACACTGCTACAACGGATGAGAGTGATAATGAAGTTTGTCAATAAAATAAACCTTAGGCGTTTCATATAAATGAAAGTTCAACAAGGCCAAACATAAATGTTTGTTTCGTATGATTAGTTCTTTGTTTCTTTACGGGAAAAATGTTTTTCCTTATATCTTTTAAATAATAATTTATTTTTTCGTGTGTAATCAGTGAATGGTATTGATACTGAGTAGAGAATGCCTAGTGTTGACAAAATCAACGGTCGATGCCTCGTGGTGATCTGTCAAGGTGGCTACAACCGGGCTTGACAGCACCGTTGACAGCGGCGCAGGCAAAAACGATCCTGAAGGGAACTAGCCGAACGCGCCTGTCGGTATGCACTCAGTTAGGATAAGCGACGAGTCGATGACCGGCAGGCGAAGGCGATGACCAGCGTAACACACGTAGCGGAAAGAATTCCTACTTCAGAAGAGCGAAAGAACGCACGTTAAATTTTTTAAAATGTTATTCAAATTTTTCTCGAGGGATCATCGAAATAAACGCGAAATTAAAAGAAAACGTTCGCTTTTACTCAGGAATCATCTGTTGCGTTGCAACACCTAGAATATACTACAAAGTAACACTATAGACTGGAGCGGTTCGGTGGCCGAGGGGAGTTCAAATCCCATCCGAACCGTTCCCTCGTACGCAGGACTGACTATCCTGTTGCTGGTATTTCCAAGTCACGGAACCCAGAACTTACAGATCAAGTCCTCATGAGGTTTTAGTGCCATTTAAGAAGAATATTATGGATTGGAGGGCAATGCAATCAGAGTTTAACACTCATTTGGTATAGGCAATGCTCCAAGTATCTATAGTTGATACTGGTTCACTTCTTCCCATTGCGCCACTGCACAGGTACAGCAACCATTTACCATAGACTTTAAAAGCTGAGATCAGGACGAAACAATAAAGCTTAATTATCTATTAACGTTAACTTCCAAATATTAAAACATACACATTACTTAAACATTACTGAAACAAGCTACTCAATTTTAAGTTGCCAATTCATTTAGTTAAAAATTTTAGTATTCAAAATAATGGAATAAAAATTTCAAAAATATAGAATATCTATAAAAAGTTAATAAGAAGAAATTTTAAGCGTTACTCCATAATAAGTTCGGTAACATTTGCTCTGCACTTTCATGTTATATTCAATTTACTAAATTTATTTTCTAGTAAATAAATATGTGAAATGCTTTAAACCTACTATCTAACCATTCTTGCATACATCAGTTGAGGTAAATGAAATAATAAACAATTTCCTCCATATCAGTGACCATATCAGCCTATGCAAAAATATTACTTTCTTTCAGTCTGTGGCTTCTTTTCTCTTGCTTTTGATCTTAAAATCTTAATCGTTAATTGAAACCGAGCTAGCCGATCAAACCTACGGATCTTTCAAACGTTGCTGTCGTAACCAAACGAGAAAAAGCAAAGGGAAAACCCAACCACTGCTCATGCTTAATTGAATCAAACCAATTCGATCTGCAAATGGACAACGATCGAAATGCTTCCTCTTTCGACACGCAACATCAATCCGCTGCAGCCATAGCTCAACATTGTCGTGTTTGCCTCGCACCATCATAATGGCCATACTTCACCCCGCTGTAGAGATTGTATGTGATGGTATGTGTTTTTTTTCGGTGAACCCCACAGCCATAGACAATGCTGAAAATTGGGCAGAAACCATCAAATGCGTACCGAAATTGGCGGGAACGTGGCAAAATAGAGAATGAAAAGGAATAAAAAACCCTTCCAAGCACGAGCGTTTGTTTCTTTCTGATTCGTCGACACCTGCTAAATCATTTCGTTGCGCCCAAAAGGCAGACAGAGTTGTGGTTGAACGATTGGAAAGCAACAAATATTATGCAAGAAAAGCCATAGCCATCAAACCATTTTCACTGTCACCGTTGGCTAATATTCATTTCGTGTGAGGCCGGCACGCTAGCCTATCGAATTGGCAGGTTGATTGAATGGAACACGACGGTTTGCGGCTGGGCGGAATCCCAAACGGTGTCGCGAACATACTTATTGTGTTCGTGTTGCGGTAGGTGTGTGTGCGTTTTTTTGTATTCCATTATTTTAATCCCCACCGCTAGCGCAGGACACATCAAACGATACGACACAATGTTTTGCCTCTACACATTCTTTTTAGTTCGCCAAGAAGAGGGGGTGTAGTTTAGGAGTGATGTACCATAGTCAAAGGAAAGATAGAGAGTGGCAAAGAAATAAAAACATGAAATACTCATTCGAAAACGGAAATAAACGGCTGTCAAGTCACTAACCATGATGATTGCAACATAAAACAACAAACTCACCCTTTACCTAACAATTTGGGGAACTAGCCTCATGTCGTGCCCTGTCCGCCATACCTGAGATGGAGTTAAAGCGAACGATTTCTCGACCCACCAGTAACAAAAGCTGCTGATTTCGGGGTTGGTTTGGGAAAATGATTGCTATTGTGACGTGGAAGTGTAAGTACACAGGTGCGCTTGTGCATAAGCGCCATGATTAGACATGGCAGATGCACATAATTACGTTCCCAGCATCAGACGCGATATTTTGGCAGAAACATCACACTCCAACTGTGCTTCATAGTGCAATAAACCGTCACCATAACCGCAGATGCAATGAGTATAAAGAAGCACACAACAATAAAAAAGCTCTTCTCATTGCATAAACGATTAGAACGCAGGGCTGTCCTTCGCGTACTGGATTGGCCCTATGGTAGTTCGCTTTTTTATTGCACTGGCACTGGGGGAAACGAATGATCGGTGCTTACTTAACCAGAGGAAAAGAAACGAAATGGTCTTTCCCTTCCCCTAGCCAAAAAGTCGTAAAATGACAATCTTGAGTAAACTTTATGTCCCAAAACTGTTCTTCCATTGTTCACATTTTGTTTTCAGATTTAACCGAAACAAATGGGAATTAAAAAAATTGCAAATGGTTTTTTACGAAAATAGTTTACCAAATTCGTATATAAAAACCGTTCCAAAAATGTAGCAAATTTATCACATTGCTAGCAAAAAAAAACCATCCAGCTAAATTAAATCAAACCAAAAAACTTGAATCATAAATTTAAAAAACCTGAAAATTGTTTTATTGCACTGATTGCTGCTATTAAAATCGTTTCCCTGTTTAAACAATGTTTGCTCCATTTACGACTTAATTAACCCATATTTCTCATTCCCTAGCACCCTCAGCAGCATTCAGTGATGGTAATCGTGATATGAATCATTTAGCTAATGACTATTCCCATTCCGAAAAGGGAGCGCCTGATTGTGCTTTACAGATTCATTTTACAATCATATTAAAGTTGAATGGTTGACAAATTTTGCCTCCACAAATGTGTCGGTTATTTTTTTAGTTACTATTATTTACAAGCCAAATCACTTCTCGCTTGCACACGCATATAAATGCCTAAAAAAATTGGTGCTAATTAAAATTCATTTCAAAACCATGTACATCGAATGCGTTTTCTCATACTGTGGTTAATGTTTTTTTTACATCACATACTCCACATGCTTGCAGAGGGGTTCCGTGTCTATTTGGACAGTCGATAAGCCATTCGGTTTGGAATAATAGGCCCAAAGGAGGTGAAAGTTGCTAACGAAAATAACAATTTCATCATCGAATGATATTTCGAACATCGTACCACTCATCCTGCAGGCCAAAAGCAGAAGATTCGTGACATCTCATATACAGCGTACGGTATTGTTTATCATTGTACATGGGAGACACATACATGTTTTGCTTCAGTCAATCTCTTTATGAAACTTCCCCATACTCGCTTACCCAACCACTCTAAGCCAAATATGCCATTTCATTCATCTTTTACGGCTGTCAACCGTTCGGCAACTTCAACATTCAATCACGAAGTGTTTTTTGCATAAAACATTCCTCCGAAATAGATAACCACCGCACCAATTTACGTTACTCCAACACCTGACACCCGACATGGCAAGCTCGTCGCTTTTTACAAGTTGAAGCTGGTTTTTTTTTCTCCTGGCAACACCTCATTTCTATGCCAGCAGCGCAAAACCGACTGCACACCTTGTCCCTTGCCGCGGTGACCTCCTTCAGCACCTATTTCCATTCACGATGAACAGGGTGTGTAGATCATAATTTCGGAATGCCATTTCATCGCGCCAACTCTTCTGAAAAACGCAACCAAATGCAATTCACGTCTCCCAGAACGTCGCTCAGGAGGTTTAGTGGTGATAATTCCAGGATGCGCCCAGGTATGTGACGCCCGCGTCAGGGTGTTTGGATGAAAGTAGGTAAGTTTACCATGTATGGCACCGAGCACGGTATTGACACCGATGCGCAATTTATGCACGATGGGCGCCACACTAATGCACTCGATCTCGATTTGACAAGGGGAGAAAATTAGTAATGCAGTGTCCATCCGTCCTTACCCACAGGGGGTGGGGGGGGGCTTTAGGATCCATTTGGTTAAATTATGTTGCAAAAAATGCACTGTAATGTGAACGAGATAGTGGGATGGGAGAGCTGTCCTTGGGCCAGAATTAATTTAACTGCTATTCATCGATTGAAGGTGGAGAGATTACAAAAATGTGTGAAATTAGTTCATTATCATTTATTTCTTCTTCCTATCGAATGAACTAATAAGATAGTAAATTGGATTAAATAAACTTAAACGCTTAACACTTAAATTAACCTTAAGTAGATTTGAACAAATAACGAATGAAACATGAATTTCGAACAAAAAATATTAAAACTCACATAGCAATATGCGGAGTAAATTTTAAATTACACACTATCCATTCTATCTCATATCTGATCTGGTAACAGATTGTAACAATTTAAGCGATTGTATCTCAAATAATACGGTACGTTCATATCGACTTTGAACAACTCCAAAAAAAATCCACTTCCCTCACGATAAAATCGTCGACCCACAGCGTTGACCTCTCAACTCCCTCTCAACTCAACGTCCATTGAAATTACGCGCGTTACATAATACGCGGCGCAAACATCTAGACCCAGTTCCCAGACCGTCAGTCGCCACTCACCAGCCATCCAGCTAGCCAGACGCATCTTCGCATCACTAAAAAGCATAAGTGACCGCGCTACTCTCAGGGACGGGATGTGATAGGGGGTCATCTTCCCTTCTAACCGATTCGACCTCCGTTCGATTAACGCTCGAGTGGACATCAACCCAAACATCTTCAGCTACACCATCGTCATCATCATCATCACCACCATCTCGTCACTTAAACCATCAGCCATACTGCAGCACAACAACACCGTCGCGGAATGCATACTTTACCCGTTTGTGAAAATCTCCCATCATCCCGTGCATAACACCGGCGCACTCGTCGCGCACCATCTTCAAACAAAACTGTTCGAGAAGTTCATTATTTGTCCACGGAACGAAACGCTTTTTCTGCTGTCCCGTTCACTCTCTTTCACGCTTGTACTGGGCAATGGTGACGGGGTGCACTACGATTCCACGTGGACCCTCTGTTTCATAATCACAGGTGTACATGATGAAGACCACATGCTGTGGTTTTGCCAAAGTAGCTTCTAGTTGCTGATGATGCATTCGCATTAAATCGTGCACCGTTTGCCGTTCAGCCAACGGGTAGAAGATGATCATCATCGACTGGTTTCATGTTTCGCATTAGAAATTGGGCAACTCGGCACTCACCATTTCGGGACACGTCTCGCGGGCGTGTCTGGAAAGCTGATAAGGCACTACATGTTTGATCCTTGTGCATACCGGCACACACGTACTGCTATTTTCGTGTTCTGCAGACAGACGTCTTGCACATGGTAGTCAACAACAGGCAAATGCAAAGGCAACACAACATCGTTCGCGGCGAATTTGGATCAGATCAACATAATATTGCAAAACCCTTTAGTATGCATCGTAATCTGGATGAATTGATTTTAGTTTCATTTTGTAATATTATGTCATATAACAATTATACCGCAACTTTTCTATACTTATACTACACACACTTCAATTTATCCAGTATAGCGAAGGAACATAATTGCATAACTATCCAACCAGGATTACTTATGTATCTCCTGGAACAACACATAAATAATAAATAATAAAATAATACTTCAGAACTTATTCTTGTACCAAAACACAATGTTATCCCAAATTTGCATGAGCCTTAAGAGTTGTCGCTTTGCAACAAAACAGCACATGCAACCGCACCCATTCGCCAAATATGCAAATGCGATGAGGGTGATTCCGATGATCTCTCGCTCATACCAACCTGACTGTGTTTGTGCAGAAAATATAAAAAAATCTTGAGAGCCTCCGAGCGCTTCGTTTTCACTTTTAAATTGCAACCACCACGATCAGTGCAAGGCCCGTGGCGATAACCTTGAAATAAAACGAAAAGTAGCCTCGCGGGAATAGGGAACCCGATTCCCGATGACGAGGCACACCGAATGGAACTCCCACCCGAGGGTGGACAGCTATTGGCACTTATTGGTATGCGGTGGTTCCCCTCACGGTCGTATCTCGATTGAAACTTTACGGTCGCAGGGAATGGTCAGAAGGAATGAAACATGTGCATGATGCACCGCAATGACGCAAGTAACTACGAATGAAAACTTTGCTGACCAATATTGACAATTTTCCGCTTACGAGTGTAAACACCACGAATGTATCGCATTGATTTTCTCTCTACAAAGATCCCGCCTTTGGTATGTGCGGTAAGAGAGTGGCCATCGCATGTGTCTAATGCAGCGCTCTTCAAACCAAGGCAGAGGCTGGAAAGCCAATCTATCGACTGTTTCAATTCGCTATTGAAACGAATCCATTTTATGGTGTGAAACCGTCGTGCGATCCGCCAAATGTCTATATTGATGGCCATAAACACATAAAACAATCGTGGCCAAGCCCATTGATTCTCCGGTGGCCTTCGGGTTCCGTTCGTGGATGAGCTCTCGATGCTTTAATATGCCTACAAACGGGAAGATGTGGAGTTTACTATGAACGACCATTTCTGGGGAGGCCGTGTGACACATACTGGACGAGTGCGTGCGTGTGGTGCGCTGAGGAATTGGGGTGACCGGGTGTACCATAAAAGAGGTCTAAAATGAAAAAACACTCCGGAAATTCCGACGCATGAATCACGAAATCAATTTCCAGCATTTGGGATAACGTTTGGGTTGTCTGGTGCTTTTTTATGGTTTTGCCCGCAGTCATTGCCGGTGTTTGACGCATTGCTCCTGGGAGATTTTTCGGGCGTACATTGTTTTCTTTTTATTAACATGGTATGTTTGAAAATTTTATACACGATTTTGGTTAAATTTAACTTTGCGAAATATTACACTCAGCGCGAACGGAGAAAAAAGATAATTTAAGGATATATATTAACATTACAGGATGTATGTGAGAAGTGGGAAATGGATTTGCTTGTGTTTCCTATACTCTTGGGTGGAGCAGCTGATGTATAACTAAATAACTAAAACAGAGGATAGACAATAATGAGTACATTTGGACAAATTTTCAATGAATATACTAATGTTTTACTGATAAATATAAACGAAAAACTGAATCATAATGATTTCAAGAACAATTATAAAATTCCTCTGTACATAAGGCTAAGTTTTCAACCATAGAAGACTGCTTAAATGTTCAACAAAGAATTGGTAAAATAAGACATAAAGGTAAAAAATTAATCCATGAAAATATAATTAAATACCTAATACTAAATTTGGGGAAAAGCAGCATCAAAAATAAGGAAAATAAACAAATGCATTCTTCGCTTCGATTACGAAAAATGTTACTTAGTACCAGAATGTGTCACTTTGTCAACCCATTATGATCCCGACGTGAATCCCTTTCATGTGTGTCCGATATTGATGATCCGTCGACGTTCATTGGTACATCATGACCGGTTAGAGCCAGCACGACCTGTTCGATTTCAAACCCATCACTACACAAACGCTCCTTACTGCTAGATTGGCTCCCTTTCGATTTCGGTCAAATCGTACAGCAAGTAAGTAAAATACCATCAACAAAACGTGCACATGTTCCACCTTGCAACTAGGTCACCATTCGGAACCAACGTGTTGGCCGAGGGTTACATAAAAAAATCCGTTGTAAGTCAAACCAAACATAGCCCGACGACGTCTCTTACCGTTCGGCTACACCGTGTGTCTGTTTATGCTACGAGAGCACCAGCTGTACTACAAAACATTGGACGAGTCTTCAGAACCTGTTTCATACCGTCCCTTACACTCGCTTCACTTTCATTCTTTGCTCGGCTTGCTATTAAAAAAAACAGCAAAATGAAAGGTCGGTCGTCTAGTGTTTAAAGTGCTTGACGAAAGTGAAATTAGCTCAAGTATCTTATGCTCCCCAGAGCGCACCATTTGATGTTGACGCATATTTCAACCTAATGCCCCGCAGGTGGTTTACATACCCAGACACTTGCTGCCAGCGTGGTACAGGTTTTTCGTGCACCGCAACTTCCCCTCCAATACCCCCAGCCGCTGTGCAATTCGCGAACAACTACCCTCCCCAAGATGATGCAAGTCAGGCCGGTTCCCTTCGGAACTGGTTTTTCACTGTTTTCACGCACACATTACCCTCATCGCCTGGGTATGAATGGTTACCAAGTTGTCCAAGTGGAAAATAAAAGCACAGTTCACTCTCACACACTTTTACACTTTGATGTGTTAGCCGGAATTTATACACATCCTTGGAATAGTGAACAACATCATCATAAACCTGTACCCGGTCGTGTCACAATCGTGCCCAAAAGTTCGCAAAGCACGCACGCAAAACCTTAACAAAATGTGCGCACACCGGAAACCGATCGACCGACCGTTGTCCCAAAACAGCCGTAAAAGACCTTGCCTGCAGAGTGTCCCTCTCGATTCGATACCGTTCGATGGCATTCGAATGTACGATTGTGCGGGAAATAATTCAATCAAAAGTTGCACATTTTGTGTGCGACAACACAGGGTCGTTTGTGGTCATTTGAAAGCTTCCGACCGTACGAAAACCATCCGTCCCGCAAATGTTTGTTTCTGGCCATCGCCTAAAGGGCGGGAAAACTACGTATCCTACTCATTCAGACGCGATCATACGATTCTGAAGCTGAGTGCTCGCAATCGCAATTGCCTCATCGGTCGGTGATTTGGCTGCTGCTAATGAAAACGGAAATCCTTTCTCACACTCACCAACCGTGGGTCCACTCATACAACGCTGTATTCATTTGCAACGAGAGACAGAGGGTAAAATAAAAAAAAACAGCCGGTATCACATACATTAAAACAGACGTTCTCAGGAAAAACTCATGGGTGGGCAGAAATGAAAACCAGTTTGCCTAGTCGAGATGATGATTTGCGTGTGAGTCTATTAACATATCCGCACGCGGCACAGCGTGCTGAAAGATGATGAACCACGCTAGCAGGAAGAATTGCGAGTATGAGGAAACGAGTTTTCGAAAGCAAAAGCGATGGGACGGAGGTACGTTGTTGCTGATCGGTAGACAAGCATTCGGTCGAATTTCTCGATAGTGTGAATGATTATGCATCGAGACGCAAATCGGTACACCGGATGCAAGTGCAGCTAGGTGCTGAAAAATGCTTCCTATGAGTGGAACTGATATCTCTGTTACAAATCATTTGAAATCACATAAAATGAGTTTCAGTTTTAATAATACACATTAACTCAAAATTTCCTTAGAAACTGCTGCTTTTTTACAAATGTATAAAAAAATAATAAATCTTGTAAGACATTAAAAAAACACTAAATCTCTTTATCATTCTTAGCCGATCATTTATAAAAAAAAATGCCAATGAGAGTTTTTTGTAGTAAAAAATCAATAAAAAACAATAAACCTGATCGGAAATCTCACAAATACTCACTATCTTCATTCATAAAAAAGTGAGCAGAAAATTTTATGTATTATGTAGTACAAACTACTAAGGTTAGTGTGTGCGATAACGATGGATTTTGGAATTAGAAAAATTTTACTCCTAAATATACTTATTTATCAACCAAAGAAAATTGAAGTATTTTTTTTAAAGATAAAAACTCTTGAATATTATTACAATTTCTGAGCTTTCAAAATATTATTTTAAAGTATTTATTGTGCATTCCTAACATGTCTCATGCCTCAAATCATACTTTATATTTTCCGTTCGATCGTATAGCCTCATAAAATACTTTTTTTGTAAGCAGTCAAACCAACCAATGAACAGGGTAAAAAAAATCCGATACATTTGCATTCGCCATGATCGCAAGTAATCAATAGAGACGTTAAGATGAACACAAAGCTACGATGATGATGTGTGCTGAAGGAGTTGGCAAGGGAAAAGGAAAAAAGCACCCAAAGCATAAGGTAAATTTATGCATCTCCACACTAGAAGCTCACACTATTACCCAAGTCTAGCTTCGACATGTGGATGACGAAGCAAAGGGCTATTCTTATGTTCTCATCACACTCTGCCATTTACAACAACGTGCTAGTCATGATCAACAAAAAGAATTCCATTAAAGGTTTCAAATTAATTGAATACGCATTCCAATGTATGGGAACGATCGCTATTAATTAGGTTAACTACATCTTGATCCCCATAGATAGTAATGTTGGTGTAATTAAAAACGTCGCATAAGGTGCATAATATATGTAAGGGAAAAAATTTCTACCACTCTCAACCATCGACAAAGCGTAAGCTTAAAACGATGTCCTACTTTTAATTAGGATTTAAATAACAAGGCATAAATCATAAAATTTGATCATCAAAAGACTACAATCAAACGTAGAAGATTGATGAAAAATAAAGCCTCACGGTTGGAAAAGGCCGATAACAAAGTATTACTAATAACCGACTTCTCTGATCATTTTCAAATTATTCTTCCATTATCCACATGCCATGTAAGCACTTTCATTTTGCTGGGGAAACTATACTTAGGGTCTAATAACAGAAATTGGGTCCCAGCTAATAATAGAAGCTAATGTTGCGTAAAAGCGTAATTTTTTTAACCGTTAATCTAATCCGGCTCAAAAATCGATGGAAGACGAAAAAATGCTTAAATCCAAACTACAAAGGTACCAATCATTGCATAGCAATCGAAATTATCGCTTCTATCCCAGGTACACACACAGACATATCTACAAACGTACAACTAAGACTAATCTCTTTTAAAAGCGGTCGCTATTCGCTACACTTATCCAACATAAAAAACACGAACCCTCCATAATCTTGATCATTTATGTGACAAAAATTTCCCTCCGACTGTCAACCAGGGAAACCTTTGCTCTTTTGTTGCAAACCGCCGAAAAGCGTCGACAAACGATTCGCCACAGCCGGTCTGTATACAGACTAAGGCTCACCTACGACCCCTTCACGGTCACAACACCATGCGACAGATTGGAAACGATACGATCGTACGACCCTCGGTTGTACACAGCGCTACAGCTGTACAAGTGACAACGCTGATAGCAACAGCAACGAACCCCTCCCGATCCGGATCGGTTTGTGTCGAGTATCGTGCCCTTCGGCACTGATTATTTGTTCAGCTTTTATGTTTCCCCGCTGGTGGATGGCGATCGAGCGACGATCGGAATGTGGTTTCATCAGCCATGACGACAGCCTCTCGCCATGCTGGTGACTTGAACGCAGCGGCAGCAGCACCACAGCGTTTGCAGGTGTTTCGCTCATTCGCAAACGCCAAGAGCTTAGTTCGCTGCGTAGCTTTCGTGCACAAGGACGCCAGTCCAGTGTCCCGGTCATTCGGTGAGCACCCTTTTTGAGCCGATTTCCAACAGCGACACGACAAACTGCGCTCTAGCACTATGTCGGTGGTCGGCTCCATTGATTAATCGGTTCCCCCGTCGGGGCTGATGCTGGTGTTATGTTTGGGGGGGCCGAAAAATGTGCCAAGATTAATGGTAGTGCTTTTGCGGAGGACGAAATCAGCGATCAGCATGATTAGCCCGCATGTCGTTAGGGGTTAGACTAAGCGTGCTTGATGTTACAAGAAAATAGACAAACACTATCAACGGGATAGCATAGTTCGAATGGTGGTAATAAAAAAAACACACGCATAATCGGCCCCATTACATCGACAGAAGAAGAGCCAATTATTTTCCACACAACAGGTTCATAAACGTCCATATCCCAAATCTTCAAGCAGCTTCCATTCGTGTTTCTGTGCTTGCGTAGGTCCGTATTGGTTCGCATAATAAACGAATCTGAAAGCGAAATCACAAAACCGTTCCTTCGCTTCCTAGATCTACTGTTCAATGCCAACAGGTTTCTTCAGTTCCCAGGTACTCCTTTCTCTTCTCCTAGCGAGCCAGACACAGACTCTCCGCGGACCACGTCAATCACTTAGCATACTGCGTCGTAGTATATCGCTAGAACACTCCCACTCGCACGATTCTAATGCTACCTTTTGGATTCATTTACCATCCCACTTTTATGGACCCTTTTTTAGACTCTTCACCTTGACTCGGCCGATATCCCCTCGCGCTATGTGAGAAACCTTGGGGAAACTACAGACAGTTCATAATCGCAAAAAAAAAACTGAAGTCGTGAAAAATATTCACTCAGAAACTAATTGCAAACCGGAAATCTAGAACATCCGTTATGTGCGCTTGACAAGTGATCTGCTTCCGTCATCGAAAGACCCTGACAGACAGACGTCCCTGCACAAACAGACGACAAATCAGTGGGGAAAATTCGCTATAATTATCTTCGAAATCATCATCCCTTCGGTTCGTTTCGCGATGTACCACCGTCATTAACCATCACGTATGCTAATAGGCGCTCGAAAGGGCATCGTGCAGGAGGAAGGGAGAGCAGGGTAAAAAGCCCACCCGTACGCCACCGCATGTGATGCAATTGTATGCATGACTGCATTGATGCATGATCCATTGCGCGTTCCAATGATTTACTGTTCCCGCTTCCTGGGGTTTCGTGACGGTTGCTGTTGCCTCTGGTAAGCGGTCGTACAGTGAAGCTGTGCGGCCTGGTGCGGATGGAATGTGTACCAACGCATCAGTATTTGTGCATACAGACAGTCTGGTTGCGTGGAGTGTTGGCTAATGCTAAAAGAGAAATAAAAAAAGTACAACCGTTTCTGTTGCAGTGCTTGTGGTGTAGCTTTAATACAAAACTTCAAGGCAGCGCTAATGCAATGCTAATGCAGGGTGCAGAGTCGCAGCTTCTCACAGTCCAGCAAGCTGGTGGTGACTTGATATAGGAATTTCAAGTAAAAAAGGAAGGACGTCGAATCGGCAAAAACGTTGTACGAGAGCCGTAAAACCACACACTTGCGGGAATGTATTCTGATGAGATCATAAACACGATTGCTAATGTATCGTGTTCCTGCAGAGTCAATCCGAGATATTGGCATCAGGCGCTATTCCGTGTCCCGTGAGAAATTTACCTTCACGACGCTACACCGTTTGTTTCAATCGATGGAAATAGAATGCGGTTGCACCCATGAATGGAGAACGATTCAATTCGTTCGTAATTAATCGACTACATCTAGGAGTAGCCCGAAGGCAAGTAGAATTCTCGATAGGAATTTCATATCGTTTCCAGAGAAAATGTACTTTACCGTACTTTACTAATCATCAACCAGTGAGGTGAAATTTTATTACACATTGTGTTGAGGCATCTAAGAAAAAAAAGGCTTTATCGCGGTCGTGTGATTAAAACTCGTGTTTTGATTTTACAATTAGGTTTACAGTACATTTAAATTGTTGATGCACAAGCCAGGTACAGCACTCACGGTATCGGGTGGGTAAAATAAAACAAATTAATTTCCCATTCCGCTCTTAACGTATTCCCGGCGCTTCCGGTGGGAATGACGGGAATGGTAATGTGCGGGCCCTACAGCATCACCGGTCAACAAACTGTCCGGAAACTTTCGCTTTCATATTTCACGTGCCACCCTGCCACAGCAGCAGCAATGAAATAATGTATTTTTATTTTAGTAAAATGGTAACAGCAAGCGGGAAAAACAATGCCGCTTGTCCTCCTTTCGCTACGCGTTTAGACGTTTGCGCTACAGTTTCGCGACGGACGGAAAACGAAATGGAAACAACAATAATGAAGCGTAGGGAAAATGATAGAAATGGGGTATTTTTCTTCCCCGGTTTCTTGCGAGAAAAAAAATATTTGGGCACGGATGGGGCGCGGCGATTTCGAGACTCAGTGAGTTTATTCCCAGCAACAACAAAAGTCACTTTCCAGCAATACGCTTGTTTTAGCATTGCGATGAAACAGCAGCAGCAGCATCTCTTGTGACAGAAATGGGGAATCCAATAGCGATCAGGTGGCAATGGGTGGAGACGACCAGCCAGTTTGTGTCAAGGTTTTGTCATTTGTTTTCCTCGCTAATTTACATAATTTTGAACGAATACTTTTTTTCTATTTCTTCTTTGTTTGTCTATGTTGGTATTTCGATGAATTTTTCCCCCAACGTGCAAGCGTGAAAGCTAAGCTCCCGCACTGTTCAAGGTGAGCAGGGTGTTTGGGGTGAAATGCTGGGAGGTAATAAAAGCAGGGAGGGGGGAGAATACTTCGGGACGATAAATGTCCCATCGGAAGCGAGGGTTGTCCACGGAAAGAAAGGGAAAATAATAGACAAAAGTATTTTTGTGAAGGAAAAATGTCACCATGTTACTTACCTGTTTGTTGAGTTTATCTTTCAGACTGTTTGGACGATTTCTTACAGTACACCTTTTTCAGCCTGTCAATTAAATCGGGAAAAAAGAATGTCGTCAGAATTGGTGCGTAGAAATACTTTTGGGACGGGAAAAAAAATAATTAAAACACACACACGCCACAATCATTTAAAATGCCCGATCGATAAAAGAAACAGTTTTGGAACAGTCACGTTGAATTATTGCTAGCGCTGGTTCCCACTTTGACTCATAATGATTGGATGTTGGATTAGTTTTCTAAATCCATATAAGGTTTTATTTACAGCGCACGCTTACACACACACACACGCTGGAATGTAAGTTGATTTTCCCAAAACGTGTAACACTGAAAATAGACGATTTGTGTACTGTTTTCGTTTTGCTTTGCCGCAGCGTTATTGTGGTTCGTGCCACTGTATAGAGCACGTGCTAAAATGTTTCCCGCACGTAGGTTTTTTTTCTCTATTTTGTTCGGTTTACCACCAGTAACACGCGAGAATAGAGGAATGAACGCACAACCTCATTCTAACCTACAAAAATCCCCTCGACTCACACTCGAATAGAGGAATGGTGGGATAAGAAGCGATTATAGTGCTAATTTCCAAACATCACAAACCGCTAGAGTGAGGAAACCCGTTGCTGAAAATGTTCTATCGCCGATTGTACTTCAACGTTCCCTTCTGAGGTTAAAAATCCAATAAAGCAGAAGAAAACAAACACAGTAGGAGCAATAGCTTGTTGTTGACGATTAGGAAACAAGTGGAGGTCTGCAGGTTGTGCCGGTTTTCTCGATTAGTACACCACAGCACTCGCCCTCGTGTTCGAGTGACTATAGCTGTTAAATTCGATGGCAAGGCTCACAATTCAGGTCACTTTATTATTTCAGGACATTAATGCGGTCAAGTGGTCACGTCACCATGAAAGTCCTTCCTCAACGGATACATACACAAATTCACACACACTCGAACGACCCACAATCACCTCGTTAATACGCTTTTATTCTTTCCATGGCACAGTGTAGGTGTCCAATGACGATAGCAAGAATCCTGAATGTGAAGTACATGTGATTCTTTTTCTGGGAAACAAATTTATGCCAAAAAGGGTGCTTAGTACAAGCAGCTGTGGTTTAAGCACATCTAGTGGATATTGATTTTAAAATTAGTTGTTTAAATCAAATTAAAATATCTATCTTATATTTTTGAAGAACGGAAAAATGTTTTCCCAGTTGATAATGATAAATAAAAAGAAAAAAAAAGAACTAAATTTGATCCAATTTTAAGCTTTTTGTTTTAGTGTCAAATTATCACCTAACCTACAAGAGAAATCAATAGCTAGAAATTAGCTCGTCCGTAATGTTTCTTCCAGGTTTTTTTTATTCATTCATATCATTTAACACAGTTCCACTAATGATCGTTGGGCACTGATTGTGGTCCGACCCGTTCGGGTCATCTCCTTTAACCGGCTAGCACAGTTTCTTCACATTCGCTTGTCACATCCAGATTTTAATATCTGGTCAAACGCTCGATCTTCTGCTCGGATCAGGCGTGCCACATCTTCACAACTCCATTTTGTTCGGAGGGCTCACTGTGAGACACACAACGGAATAGAATTTTCTCCAGCTGTATTAGTGTTTCGTTCTTCTTCGATATATTTCTCGTAAAAGCGGACATTAAAACATTGAGCACTTTGCACACCACACGTCAGCATCCAACCACGGAGAAGAGAAATTGATTTTTGTTTCATCACCTCAACGAACAGTGCTTTTTTCCTGCGTTTACAAACGTAGAGATTTCAAGTGATGTTTGGCGAAATGTAGAGTCGAGATCTTATTGCAATAATATCGGCACACTTACAAGGTACACTGGCAAAACAAAACACACTATATCGACGCAAACAATTAAATACACACACTCTTAAACGCACGGTCCGGCACTTGGCGTGCGCACTTGCTGTTTGGCACTATTTTTTCTAACTTTCAACTTCCACTTTAGCGTCTCACAAAACCACACACGTTAGAGGGACCACTCACGAGCTTCCAAACGTCCCCTTACACACAAACCGGGACCTGTACGCGTTCGGTCGCCAGAGCTTCTGCACTAAAACTGAGCGCGCTTAAGCCGATCGCAGGTGAACAAACCAGTGTGCATGAGGGAGAAATCGGACGTGCTGCGGTGACCGGAATGGTAGCGTCAAGAAACAGTTACACGCGGGACGCGATCACTCGCCGACGGTGTGATTCCATGTGCGCGCACCAATACACTCGTACGCACGTCAGCAATTGGTATGGTACCGGCGGGCTTTAATACCTTTGGCCGTTGCATTCCAAATCAGGTTTGCAGGGTTGTTTAGTGTTGATATGGTGAATAAATCAATGTGCATCATTATTAGCTGAATTCATTTTCTAATAAAATTGTCATGGAATATTATATAAAGCATTTCTGAAAATCTGGCAGAAACCATAATTTGGTTGGTTTGTGTTAAAAAGTTATTTTTTCCCAGTAATAAAATATACGTTCTCAATAACATAAAAGATTCGAATTTTTTTTATCAAACGAATTAATCACTACTGAATCCTTCAAAACTCATTTACATTTTGTATAAGATAAAAACAATTTAATTATATGTTTAATTAACTAACTTTCATATTCCATAAATCATATTCTTATTTCAGAAACAATACAGTCAAGGCTTACAGACTTACAGAATAAAAATAAAAACGAAAGTATAAATAAAATAACATTTCAACCACCAACCCTGCGCATCCAATGAGCACACACTAGTTTCATTACGCACACAGTTGCCTCCAGTCAGACCACTGCGAGAAACGGGTTTTCCCCTATTTTTTCCATACCAAATCCAAAACGAATCGGAGAAGAATGGTAAAGAATATGGGGAGAAACAACCCCATTTGAATCGACGAGCTTTACTAGACACTCACCTGAAGCGTTGGAATGCTACAAATGGACACGTAACTCCAAAAAGCTCCACGACGGACCTTGGTGGCCTTTGCAGGTTTGTTGTGCATGCCTGTCAAAGGGTGTCACGAAATCTGTGATCTAAAGTTATTGAATTTATATTATATTTTGTTTAAGTTTACTATTGTGGAAGAAACGTATATAAGAGAGGCACAAAAGAAATCTTATTCCGAAGAAATAGACTCTTTTATTAGGAGGTATATTATAAAACAATTTGAAGAAAAAATAAATACAGTCAATAATCAACCTAACGCATTTCAAGCATTATTTTTAAATGATCATGTATGAAAGGTTTAAATTTTGCATTTTCCTTCAAACAACTTAAAGCAATAGTTGTACAACCATTCGGTACAACCATCACCAAACAAAACGCTCACTTCGGAAAGCTACAATAATTTGTTTGGGCGTCGGTTTTACCATGGCAACCAATGAGCAATCGGGAAACTTTTATTGAGCGAGCCAAACATGATCGCTGAGCTAAACGCTTGCTTTTTCGCGTAACTCACGGAACACTCACGCAACCTGTTGATCGTTGGTGAGTAACCCTTGATGCACTGCCTTCCCTGGTGTCGTTGGCGCAAAATATCTTAAAAATAGCATTATTTTACACAGTTAAACGATTTACAACCAGTTAAACATTTGATTCATCGTGTATCTCCATCTCCGTCAAACAGCCGTTTTCTTTGATGGGTTCAACAAAACAATAAATTGAAAAAGCTTAGAATTGGAACATTACCGGTATTGATTGTGATTGTGAGCTTTGTTTTTAATTATAACATGTCATTTCCGAGCCAGATAGCTCGCAACAATCGAACAAGGAAAAAATCGAAACGGATGTAATTAATAACACGATGGATTTGTCTTCACAAAGCTCGTAAAGATATGTGAAAGTTAGCAGCGACTCACGCAACAACTCATCATCATTTGATAAGCATAGCTTACCTAATGATAAGACAGTCAATTGACAATACTATAAAGAAATAAAACAAAATCAAAATAAAACATTTTTTTCTATGCGGGTTTCGACCAGTTCAGTAACAAAAAAAACAGATTTTTATGCTTGTACATCTCTTCTAATTTATTCTTTATTCTAATCAGTTTCTGATTATCATTAATACTATTCAACTACTTATAAAAATCTATCATATTCTAAAACGTAACAACTCATTACTCCATCTTTTCGGTTTTGTAAGATAAATTGATTTTTAAATTTATGTATGACACATTCTCAGCTGAATGATTCATTCACAACGAGCAAATTACTTGAATCCTACAAAGAGATTTCCGTTAAGCCATCTTCAACAATTCCAGACAAGCTTTTTTGAAGCGCCAGGCAACTCATCCGTTTCGTCAGGTGCAAACAACTAAACGACAATCAGCTGGTTTGTGTTTCCGACCGTCAACATTAGTTATCAAATACGTCACGTATGCACTTCAGACGATTCTCTGTTTTGAACTGATAACGCTCATCACTGCTAATTAGGTCAATAAAATAATAATTCTGCGAACTATGCAAACACATGTTCCGTACCGGTTTGCACTGATCCTATATACTATACACTATCTCATTCGAGTTGCATTGTTTGCATTGTTGAATTCGTACGATTTGTATTTATTTAGCTGTTCATTGTTCTATTATTATCCCAGTTCGAAAATTAGCTAGATATAGAAACGTGCCCGCTCACTTTTGCACGTCATGCGTTATACCCACGGGTAATGCGATCACAAATCGAAACAGAAATCAGTGAACTAACTCAAAGCAATGTTACAATGACAGATTATCGGGATGAAATGTGTGAAAGTCTTCCATCTCTGCCATGCATTTCACTTCTGCATTCAACAGCACGACGGCAGAATCAGCAGTGGGAATGTGCAAAGGAAGAAGAGAACGGATGATACATCCTCCAGCGCCAAATGTCGTTGCATTTCGGATCATATTGCAACGCCATCTTTCGACCATTTTGCTCTAGCTCATTAAGCGAAGTAATAGAGGGTGGCTCTCCCGCAAGGCTTGTCCTGCAAACGCTGCCAAGCTGTCTGGAGCAGCCGATTGTCTGTCTGCACGGCAATTCTTGCCACCGGAGAATCTCGCTAGTGTATGGCTCTACGTTGCACGGCCACTGTACGGTCGTACGATTTCCCCAGCTCCCCGTAGCAAGACTAATCGAAATAGATGGCGTAAATCGTCCCGACAGCAACCAGACTCGGTGATGCGTCGTAGATGCACGTGGCGTAGCTGTCCTTCTCCGGGTCCCACAGGAACTGGGTGATTGCTTTCAGTCCCTGCATATACCGTTCGCCGATGGTAACGGTGACGATGATTTTATATCTGCAAGGTAGAAACGGTACGTACGCGAACAGAACAGGTGGTTAGGCTGTTATCAATCATACCAATATAGTCCTCAAAACGATCCCTCGAGTCTTATTTGTACGTAAAATGGATATTACTTTCAACGGATGAACAAAAGGATGGTATCTAACCACCATGATGTTGCTTACCTTTATTACATACATACACACACACGTACACGTTTGCTAACATGTTTCAAAATATGAAATTATTTAGCATACCGCAGGGAGTTGCAAAACAGGGGAAGATCTCTTCCGAACGTTTCCCGGAGACAAATTCTACATTCGAATAGAACGCTGACAGCGACAAGCGGCTTAGTTAAATGCCTGCTAAGACACCGACACGAGTGAGTGTGGTGCATGGAAACAACAATTCATTTAAACACAACTTCTGTCGCGATGCGTAGCGAGCGGACAGTCTGGGAGGGAAAGGTATCATACATAATTTGTTCGTGTCTTAGCAAAGCGTGATTTATAATTTCATATAAATTGTTTCAACGCTTTACGAAGGGAAATTTCATTAATAGTACACAAAGATTCGTACAAACCACTCAGGCAGCATAATCGTGATTATTTATTTGCAAGGTGTTTTGTAGAAACTGTGCGCTTCTTTAAGTGTCTTTAAGTGTCAAAAAACAAACGGAATGTGAACGAGTGTGAGCTAACGTTAAATTTCATATTAACATTTTCTCGGACGTACCGCATCATCTCAGATAAGAAGTCATTAATTTAGGAACTCTCGAAAAAAAGTCACAACGCATGTTCCACTGTTTCAAACCCTCTAATGATTGATAACTTCATATTGTCACATGGGACAGGTTCGAAATGCAAAGGTTAAAAAAGTGTATGTTTACAGGTAAACTCTAGCGCCATATGAGCAATTAACTGCGCCAGTTTACCGGAGCCCTACAATTCCCTTTTGGTGATCGATCGTTGCGGGAGGAAACAAACAACATTCCAAACTATCTTCGCTGGAGGATAGTATATTTGTTTGTAAGTATGGCAAACAACAAACAGTTCTTCACTGGCGGATCCTCTTCGAAGGAGGGCACAGGCATCGGTGTATTTAACATATGCACCGAAGCTTTGCATAAATATAGACATCTCTGCTCAAGCTGTGTGTAGCTGAGCTTGCTGCCATCTTTGCGGTATCTTTGCCCTCATCGCGGAATCCCCAATCCCAATAAAAAGACAGATCTCTTGGCCAAACGAGGTGCCTCTGAATACAGTTTTTTTGAGAGGTCGATTCCTCCTCACGAGTTCCTACGCACCCCTCAACAGCTATGTATGGCCCGATAACAGAGTATGTGGGATGAGGATGAACTCGAGAGGTTCCTGTATTCGATCTCACCACAGGTATCCCTGCGTCCTTGGTTGTAGGGGGTAGTTCATACGTTCATACGTTTGGTGTCTAGATGGTGTACATATGGTGTATAACACTTATGCGATTAATGCGCACCTTCAACGTATAGGCATGTCCGACAGCAAGGTGTGTAGCTGTAGTATCGGAATCCATGACATCGACTGCATCCTCTAGTCGTGTGTGGATTTCGATAAGGCTCGGACTTCTATCTGCCGTTCGGGCATCAGGAAGAACCACTATTCTGCAGCAGTTGCCAGGATTACACTTCGTTTGCTTCACCTCTCCGGCGGTTGGGGATAGAAAATTACTAATATGACGCTGTCTGAGTAGTGATCTTATTATAGATGACGCTAGAACAAGATAAAGGGAAAAGATACTGCAGTCGACCCACTTATATCTTTGGATCCCACTACAATACCCAGCGCTTACCACAGCGCTTCCGGAGCTATTGCAAGTAATGCATGAGTACCGAGTTCAACCGGGAATTTTTTTTTTTTGGGGAAAGGAAATATCTCCCTACCAAATAGTTATGAGTAATGTTTGTATGAATTTTAAATCATAAGTGTAGCTTGTAAGATATACGGTCTGCCTGTGAAAAACCCACTAGCGTGAAAAAAATCATTTTAAAATAGCATTTCAATAGCTTTTTTCGAAAAAAAATAAAATTATCCAACAAAAAGCAATCGATAAAGTACTGGTATTAAAATAAAAAAGATGTTTTATCCAAAAACTTTGATAGAACCAGTACGTAACATAAAAATAACTACAACGGTTTCTGTAAGGGAAATCTTTATCAAGTTAACGATCACGTGGATGATAGATGCTACTGTAGCATCGATATAGAAAGCCGCATAAAAAAGCATTATCCCTTCAGAAAGTAGAATTCGTCACTTAGAAGGTAACACTTATTAAGTAATATTAAGTGAAGGTGTAGGAATATTGAAGATTAGCCCCCAAGCTTTAGCATTTTTAATCATGACCAGGCCGTATTGCTTCTAATTAGAAACTTGAACTTCAATTTAATCTAGAACGTATTTCGCATGGGCTAGGACGCATTTCCTTCTCCAAACCGTTAAAGGGTACCTTATCCCTGGTGTACTCGGATGGTAAGCTTTAGTGTCACATGTTTGATATAATGCATAGATTTTCCATCATACGATGATACATCAATTGGTACTTCCCTACAAATTTTCGAAAAGAACTTCAAGTGCTACAATTTTTGTACTTAGTACCATGGTAGATATTTTCCAACATACGTTCCAAATTTCGATGCTCTTTTTCAGCCTGTCCCCTAACAACAACACGGGATGGTGATTATAATGAAGAGACAACACATAGGAGGTCAACACTCTCCGTACAATGTAGTGCCCGGTTGACTGCAAAAGTCTCCTTACGCACCAGTGTGTGCAATCCGAACATGACCATGGGCATGTTATTCCATTTTCCAAGCACAAAAACCCACCAAACGTAGCAGTAATAACCCTTGCTCCGTGCGGTACCGAACAATACACAATGTTGTACATGGAAAATGAAAAGCATGTCTCGGTTAGACAGCGAAGAGGATCCGACCACTCTGTCAGCAACCATCAGATGATGTTGCTACAAATGAACCCCACTCGGTTGCTTTGCACCGAGCGAGAATCAATGTCAGGGCATTCCTTACCATCGGTAGACACATCACCAGTATAGGCCGCAAGGTGGGTGGATGAACCTTTTCTTCGAAATCGACAGCATGGAACGCTTTTGGGTCGTTAATAGAAAAGGCAGGTTGGTAAGGTTGGGGAGAAAAAATCACTGATTCCGGCTAGGGGTGTAAATGGAAGGACGATGCGTGTGGCTAGTTGTGAAGGTATCAATCCCAACGGGTTGTTGTACCTATGGTTAGAAGGAATTGTGAAATGTACACCATCACACTGGTATTGCGGCGGTAGGCAATAAATTGAAGTTTCTCTACAAATATTAAAGCATATCATGTGAGTTGACACACGATAGCTTGAGGCTACTGACGTTTGCTAATGCAATGGATACAATTTTGCACACTGAATTCTTAAATCCTTTGTTACTTCGTTGTTTTCAACAAAACACTTATTGAAAAGTTTAAAATAAAAATGTAAATAAAAAATCGAATAACGCTAAGCGTGGTTAGCTTTCAAATTAAAGAGTAAAATGCCTGAAGCCAATGATTTATAAAAAATTAAACGCTGTTGATCCTGAGTATAGAAACTGTCTCTTAACAGATCAGTCTTGCTTATAGGAATTCAAAAGCGAAACTCTTGAGGAAATTTTAAAAAGAGAAGAACTAAAAAAACTACGATACAATTACTCCAATGCTTCCGGTATTCTACTCTGCCATCCATTTAGATTCGATAGAAGTAAACCATTCGGGGCGGTCCGGTGGCCGAGAAGATAAGCGGCGCCGGTCTCATACGGCAGGACCGGGGTTCAAATCCCATCTGGACCGTTCCCCCGTAGTGAGGACTGACTATCCAACTACGTGGTATCAATAAGTATAGTAAGCCAGAAATGGCAGGCATGACCGAGTAGGTCGTTAGGTCAAAGAAGAAGAAGAAGAAGTAAACCATTGAAATGCAATAAGCCTTAGCTATGCGGTTTTTTCGATAGTTATGCTGCAGGCCAAGGGCGAAAGTCGAGGATATGTGAGTACACTTTTCTGTTGTTTTGTTTCAACTAATTAAATCTGCTCTACAACCAGGTGATAAGCATCATGTTCTAGAATGTTAAAATCTTCTCCGACGGCGCTTAACTACACTGAAGATTTATCTAAAATCGCACACTCTATTGCACTCTGTACGCACCTGTCAAACTTGAGCTCCTTGACGCGCGCCTTGATGTCTTCGCAGATTTGTTGACACAGCGAGGGCGCAAAGTACGAGCTGTACTCGACGCCTTGCAACGATTTGTCCATGGCATCCCGCAATATTGCCTCGCACGCTTCTCGATTGAATGGGTTCCGGGAGCAGAGCCGGTACGATGGTAGAAACTTGCAGATCGGTGGAATGTCCGACGCAATCATTGCGCTGATCGGTGGTGGCAGCACTGGATTGCACTGGATCACCTTCAGATTCGTAATGGCAAGGCTTACTTTACTCAGGCTGCTGCTGTTGGCCCGGTACCGATTGGTGATATTCAGTGCCGAACCGAGGAACTTGCCCGTTTTCTTCCGTGTCGATGGAGGAACGGGGGCGGGTACAGTTGTCCCCGTTGTACCCGGGCCCCCTCCAGGACTTCCACTCGACTGTGGATTGGTGGAAGACATTTGTACTGGCTGTTGCTGCTGAGACGATGGCTGTTGTTGCTGCTGGGACCAAGTTAATTAAGTCACCAGCGTGTAGGAAAAGGGCATCCACAGTGTGCGAGCAGGACGCAGGACGATGACGTGACAAAAAGTTTGCCCAACGTTCGGCCAACCGGGTGGCGTGCCAGTCACCATCAAAGCGCCCGAAATGGATGCAAAGCATGAAAAGGGGAGAAAAGTTTTAATCAGTGTCAGTTTAGCGGAGATACACGGAAGCAAAACCCAGCACGGTCACACACGGGCGGAACACATTACACAGGCAGCACAGGAAGGGTGAAAAATTGGATGAGGACAAAAAACAAGCTACTAGCAAACCAGGACAAACATTTAATATTACGCTACACGACCGGGAAGCGAATGACGCACACCACCAAACGAAGTCACCCGTCCGTGGACACCGTGTTCTATCAACTAACTATCAACAGAACGAATTACCTCCATTATCAAATCGTCTCCGGGGACCCGCCCGGAAGATCGTCGCCGTTGATCCCGCTGCCAGCGAACCGAACGTCACAGCACCTAATGGTCGACCCGTCTTTCGATTCCACGCCGGGGGCATCGATTTCAGCAAATAGTTTACCCGCGAGGCGCTCGGAAAGAAGGGTGAGGGGCGAATGAAGAAACCTCCGACGCCCGTTCCGAACTAAAAAAGGAAGGATTTCGAGCACGCTTTTGAGGACGCTCGTTAGTTGCCCCGCAGTTGGAAGCGGGCACGATTTGCTTTTGATGGAAGAGAGTTTGTTTTCCACGTCCACTGCCGCAAGGCAAGGCCTTCCTCGCACAACATACTCCGTTTCAGCCTGTCCACCTGAGACGCTCCAAGCTCCCACCCAATGGTATCAAATATTGTTCGGGTCGGTAGTTCGTGCTCGCGACAATAAGTGCTCTATACGTTGTTCCAGGGAAACGGGAGCTCAACATCAAACGAAGGTTAGAAAAACTAAACTGCACGCCAAAATGTGTGTCAGGCGAAATGGATGTTTGTTGGTTGGGAGAAAAATTGGTCCCATCAAATGTGGCAACAATGGGCGCCTTTGGGCAGGAGTTATAGTTGATATGGGCAAAAAAGAAAGCTAAAAAACATTGTTGATTTTTCAAAAACATACTACGTTATTTTTTGCAAAATATTCTGAATTTCTTTTCAAATTTCTGTCAACTACAAATTGTCTTTTATATTTTTTACATTACCTTTCATTTAATACAGATTTTTAATATGCAAACATTTCATATAATGCTTGCAATCTCCTCTTTTATTGCGTTATTACACTTGTTAAGCGTTATTTTATTTTTATACATAATGATGTAGAAGACTCTTTCCTACTGCAGGAAGTAATATATTTTTATTATGACATTTTTATAATCGATAATACGATCATATAGTACCTAAGAAATATTCGACTTGTTCTTATTTTAGTTTTTCTGACGTTTCCGTATTTTATAATAACAAGTATCCTTTTTTACTAATACTAACTGTCAGAAAAATAAGTTCAACGAAATCGTTTCAAATGTGCCCTTAAACAGTTGAATCAATTATACAACAAACTGCCAAATGACACCAGTCCACAATCGATCCGGGCGGTAAAATAAATGCCTCGTTTAATTGTTCGCCTTTAAAGCCGTCCCGTAGGCGCATCCATTTTTGATGACTCTTGCCGACAAATGCTTCCACCGTGCATTGGCAACACCAGGATTGTACGTGTGAGTATGTGTGTGTGTTTGAGTGTGGGAAACGTTCGCCTGGAAAGGCGAAATAACACAATAGCGGGCAGCGATCCGTATACGGAGCCAAACCTAATAACCCTTCGCTGTCATATTAAGCGGAAAGTTATGACATCGAGTGTGCACCCCGCGGCGACACCATGTCAGCGGCTGACCTTGAAGTGAAGGGCTGGAAGTTCTAAAACTCTCAAACCGTACCCCTAACTCCACCTGCAGCAGCAACACATCCCCGAGAAGTCTCCCCTAAACAAACGAAAACTCATTTACGTTAAAGACGCACAGATAAAAGTACGACATTACCAGCAAGTCATGTACATAAGGCGAACATGCTACGGGCGCTTTTGGGTTTCATTTCGACGGGACGGTTCCATCCTCGTGAGGGCAAAGCAGAAACCCAGACATTGGCATTATGGGTACAACTTACTTAATCGTTCTGCCGCCTTGCATAAACACACGCGGCCCAATTCTTCTACACCACGCAAAAAGTTCCATCGTTAGATGTTCCAATTAATCGAGCGATCGTGGTCGCTTTGCTGCTTCCTCTTGCCATTTCTTGGAAGCTCGGTGAAAAAACAGGACGAAAACCTCATTTACTGTCTCTGCCACCGTCCCTTGTGGAGGTGCGTTTTGTATGAGCGTTTCCCTTTGCTACCACAAGCGCCGTACAAAAGCCACCCATTTGGGAGTTGTTTTTCTGCAAGTGTCTCTTTCTCCCCGGGAGAAGTAATCTAACACTGCGGGAACGGTAAAGCGCAGCAGGGGCGTAGCGAAGCGTAAGGTGAGGATAGTAAGAGATCTGAAAATAAACAACACTTGTTTGATCAATAAACGAAACTGTCTATAGGATGCTTCTCTGTAAGGTGATCGTCAGACGGAAGTTACTCGTTGCTTTAGTTGTACGGATGATGGTTGTGTGTGGAGAAATACACAGCAGTAAACGACAGTGCTGGTACATCTACGGTAGACCAAAGTGTACTCGTAAATGAAGTTTATCCTCATTCTAACTGTGACGTTTCTGGTTGTTGTTAACTGTATTGTAATTGCTTAGCTTATGTATAATTAGTATTAATTTTGCAGATTTCTAAAGTTGAAAACACATATCAATTTTATAGGACAAAGTGTGTTCAAAAGAAATGTGATATGTACGCCTAAAATTTGTTCGGTTCATATGAACTGTGGTAATTGGTCCATATGAACTGTGGTTGGATGGGTGAATTAATGGAGACGCCTAGTCTTTCACGTAAATGAATGAGCAAATAAGTTTCCAACATAAAATACAAACAGATTTACCTTAAAAATGCTTAAACATATTTCAGGTTTACATTGAAGTTAATTTAATATTTGTTTTACAATACAAAGTTTTTCAACTATGCCCATGCCCTTTTTAGATTCTGCTAGGGAATAACCAATCCAACGTTATACTTTCCCTGCAAGCGCAATGCAAGCTTCCCTATTTGATCCCCGTCAGCTTCAATGTAACGATCGTCAATGTCAAAACCGAAAGTACGCCATAAACAAAAAAGAACAAGAAAAGACAACCAGCGTTAAAGCGCTTCTCAAATCCCAGTCCCCACGAATTGCCACAGACTCAAGGGGTATTGAAACAAAATTTAAATTCTGCTCATTTACCACACCATCCCAAGCAATGTACCGGTGTCATTTGCCGTTTGATCAAAATGAAGTTCTCCTCATCATAATAGAGGAGACAGTTTTCCCCTCTTCAACTGTACTTCCTAAGGCGATTTTTTGTCGTATTATTAATACCAACGACGAACGTTGTGAGTAGATTTTTTTTTTCGAGTTAGAAAGGCACGTCACTGACAGACTCCATTAGATATTCATCGTTATGAAATGAATGGAGAGTGATCCTTTTCGGGAAAGGATGGAACTAAAGCCGGACACCATAATTTACTGCTCGAGACAAAAGACTGCTGCGAACAAGTTGATGTTTCCAGCACGGGGCCACCAGACAGGATCGGGTGGCAGGATGTGTGCTCAACTTGGAAAGGTACAGAGTGGACTTTTCTGGACGACCGTTTAGCATTCATTCAACAGCATACCGTAGTGGTAAAAACTGAACTAACGTTCGGTATGGCTGGGAAGTTTTTCTCTACAATTCCCCAAATTTCATCACAACGCACAAAAACTAATGGGCAGCACAATAAACGATGCATTCTAATGAGTGTCTTGTGGTACGGGTCAGTGCTCGATATAAGGACAAAGGAATACCATTGGAAAATAATGCTTTAAATTCTAACCATCGGTTGTCCTTTCGCTGTTGTGAAGTTCGTCATATTACCATTCATATCACATGTCATAATTAAAAAAAGAAAGCAACATAGGTCATAACATTTTTGAAGTTTTTTTTTTAATAATCAATGATAGCCAGGCCGTATTGCTAACATTTTTGAAGTTCATGCAACACAATAATTAAATGCTAGTTTGTTTCAAATTATTGTAAAATGAATTAAATTAAAAAAGGGAAATAGAGGCACTAAAAAATATTCATATAAATTTCACAGTACACAATGCACGTTGAAATGAAATGCACATTTTATAGAGTTGAAATTTATCCATTTACAGGAATTCACACAGGGGGTATTGTTATATGTAAAGGCAGTAAAAGACGTTAAAAAAAGTAAAGTAAAAGAAGTATGATTAAAAAATTACATTGTTTAGTTTAGCAGCATTCCATTATGCAACTGAATGTAATACTTTAATACTGAAAGCTATTAAATTGTACGGTAGTTTTGCAAATGATTTAAGGAAGACTTTATAGTTAAATATTGAAAAGCTTTTTGCAATATTATGATATATTTGCTTTTTTTAGGTGTATATAATAAAATATTTATTCGTATTTACAACTCGAATGTTAAAAACAAACACCATATTCAGGCTAATTTACTTTCCCATTATTATTTTCCTTTGTATCTTTGTCCACGTTGGAGTCTGAGCATTCTGTATGAAACACAACTGTACATAAGTTCAATGTTTTAATTAATTTTTGTTCCACTATTTTTCTGCCTCATCATGGTTGACAGAACCATCGAGCATTCACCGAAAATGACCGGAGGTGGATAGATTGAAAAACATTTTTTGTGTTTATCCAGATCAGCAACAAAAAAACACAATAATCCGTAAGCAACAGAGAAAAACACCGAAGGTTACCCCAATGCAAGAGTTCTGGTGCTGCAGAACAAAGGTACGAGGAAAATACCCAACTAAAAAAGGATTATGGGCGCGAACGTGAATAACGGACCCCGGGAAGTATGTTTTGCTAGCGAAAGACCATTCGCAAAAGGGAAATTGTTTTTTTCCATCCAGTTTAGCGAAAGCATCCTATAGCAGGGTAGCATCCTCTAGCAGGATAGCATCCTCTCTAGGGTTTGCACTATATGGATGATACAAAAAAGGTAATAGGACGAATTACATGACGGCTAATGAGTTGTTTCATCACCCACTTTAGGTCGCTGTGGTCATGATGTATGAAAGGAAAGCGGTATGTCTAGCCAGCATGACTATGAGGTTGGTTATAACCGCAGCTATGATTTTGAAACTATGATAAAAACAAAACTCTTTAAAAGTGTTGTTCATACGTAAGAAATAGCTAGGTATTACGTGTCCGTTATGATTTAGTTGTGCGGTTTAAATTTATTTATAAACGAAAAAGTTATAGCGATATCATAATTCTTATTTATTATTTGCTTCTTTTTATTCTCATAAATCTGGACCGTGAATTATATTATTTGGTCATCTTCCAAAGGAAATTCACTAACGCGACCATTGGACAATTCTAACAAGTTTTAAGTCATTTGAAATTATATTCCTCTACATTTGTGTCTTACTACTGCACACCGTAAACAATGTATTTTTTTAATCATAACTTGCACGTCTTTTACTGCCTTTATAGATAACAATACCCCGTGTGTGAATTCCTGTAAATTGATTCATTTCAACCCTATAAAATGCCCCCTTTTATCTCCATTGTTCATCGTTAACGCGATGTCCTTTCGATTTACCACCACCGTGTGGTGGATACAATGAAATATTTAAACATTGCCCATTTAGCGGTTCACATCCGCGGATCATGTCTTGCTTAAGCGCCCCGCCTACATTACACCTGTAGGATGACGATTTTATTCAACGATACAAAGTAACAACTCATCCATTACATTAAACTCAGCGTTGCCCCTTCGTGCTCATTAGACAGGATACCGAAATTCCAGACCATGTTTCACGGGGATACGTTTGCCGGTTCTGCTGATAAATCTACCGCACGAACCCGTCGTCAAAACATTGTCTTTATGTAGAGGGGCTTTATGAAAGAGCAAACAACTTTCCTCCCCTTTTCGCATCGGCTCCCATCCCTGCCCTTCGATCCACCATTGGCCGACGCCTTCCATGCCATAGTCGTGCATGAACCGGCAACGGCACGCTATATCGTACGACCCGAAGCGAAAAAGCCTTCCCCAAACGGGTTAAACATGGATCATGGAAATTCTGCCGCACGAAAACCCCGGCCCCATTCCGGTCCGGAGAGTGTAATAAGTAATCACGGTGGGGTTAATGAATTTGTTTATTGTTTGTCCAGATGCGAGCACTTCAGCGGTCAGGCATGGCTGGACACGGTTGCGACGGGAGTTATGGTTTTCTGCAGTTCGCCATTGTCTGTGGCGGTGGCACCGGGCGTAACGTAAAGGACACTTCAGACGGGCCGAAGCGGGTGCAGCGGTATCGAGAACGGTGGTTTTTTTGTTGGAGTGGGGAATGAAACCCTTTTTTATACCGCCTCTGTCAAAACCGACCACTCTGACGGAGACCGGACCGGACCAGACCACGGCAAGCTTCGAATGAATAAAGACATTAATGGGGCAGTGTTTGTACTGTGAGCCGTATGCAGCAGATAGAGATAGACGGCTGATGTTTTGTAGTGTTTGTTTTCATCCCTTTACATCCACTCCGACGCACCAACCGGGGTCGGATGTGGTCAGTGGGTTGAAAGTTTATCTTAAATTGATTTCCACCGCCGATGGTAATGATGTTGTTGGTTTGACATAATTGTTATGCTCGGACACTAATCGATCCGTAGACACATCTACCAAAGGGTCCTCAAATCGTTACACACGTGTTTATTTTAGAACAATTGGGCTATGCTAAACTGTACATTTCGATTGTTCGATTTGTTAAACGATGTGTAAAAATTATAAAATATTCTTATGAAACTGTACAGAACATGGAAAATAAAAAAAAATTCTTTTGTCAACTCTAACCACACATAAAACCTATTTGAGGGAGTAAATTGTTATGTCCCTCCAGGATATGACATATCCTCACAACGACTCTACCCCAAATAAGCAAAACTCATAAATTAGTCGCCTAGAGAACTCTGTTTAGATAGGCCATCCAAACTACTTCTTACCTTAGTAAGATCGAACCTTTGAACAACAACCTGCCTGCCAACCAATGTGCCTAACCAATTTAATGACACACTGTTATGACGAATCATGTCTACTATGGGCTCTACAATTTCCTGCGATTCAAGAGATTATATGAAGATACGAAATATAGCATATAACGCCATAAGTCTTCTTCTTTACCGGCCTGCTCGGTCGAGCCTGCCTGTCTGAGTTGGTGGCGCAGTCTATTGGCTGCGCCCAGTTTCTGGTGTAACTTAACCATCACCAGGAAATGGTCTAATTCAATGTTTGTTCCTGTGTAATTCCGTACGTTGATAATATCCGATAACCTGCCACGAATCCTCAACCTGCACATTCAGTCATTGACTGGCCACCATCCATGCACTCGTTTTCGCATGTCACTTGTCTATGGTTTCTTAGTCCACTAATGTTGTGTTGAAATGCTCAGTACAATAAACCGTTCCCAAGGATTTTTTCCAGGATTTTGCTTCTTGATTGTGCTGGGAGGATCCGATGCATGATCTCGTGATCTGACAAGTGCACGCATTCACATTTCTCCACATATCTAACCTTGTCTCCACAGTCTAAAGACGCGATTACGTAGAGACCACGGGCGTTGCTTATCGCGAAAAATGGAACGTTTCTTCTCAAGATGGTGTCTTTTGGATCGATTTTCATTCTTCATAATGATGATGCCTCCGGTTTTTCTGCTTAGGTTATTATTCCAAGGTACCAGTATTATCCATAGATCATCGCAGTCAACTGGTAATCTGCTTCTCAGGTGGTCCTCTCACTGTTACAGTCACTGGTAAGCAATTACTTTGTCTTCGTTGCTTTGATGTAATGATTGCTAATGCATGTTCTGCCTTCATGTTTTAGCTGGATATACGCTTCGTACATCGCTTTAGATATTCAATTTTGTTTCTTGATTATTTTTTTTTATTCATAAATTACGGGCCTGGCCTGCTTGTTTCTTGATTATGATGGTGCTAAAATTACAATTTTGATTGAACAATTTAAAAAAAAATATTGGTAAATATCTGCTCGCACGGTACATGAACTTTGAGTTACAACAAAAAAACAGACCAGGACTCGGCTAGAAATAAGTTCCTGCCTGAGGTACAGGTCGGTACGATGTCCTCATACAATCATCGTTATTATCAATTGTTGAGTGAAATAATAAATGAAAGAAACAAAATAGCATTAAGATAATATCGACCATCTCGATCATTTTTTCTTTGGCCTAACGACCTACTCGGTCATGCCTATATATATATATATAGATACCATTATAGATACCACGTAGTTGGATAGTCAGTCCTCACTACGGGGGAACGGTCCGGATGGGATTTGAACCCCGGTCCTGCCGTTTACGACCGGCGCCGCTTATCTCCTCGGCCACCGGACCGCCCTATCTCGATCATACGCAGGAGATTGGGTGTGGTCATCTTTATCATCATCGATGCAATTAGTGATCCGTTAACCGGTATGTCGGTGGTTCCACCAAACGGATGTCTGTTGTAGGCCGAAATTGTCATGTTTTACCTCCCTGTGTCCTCGTCTTGTGACTTTGACTATCTCCAACATACTCTGATACTTTTATTTATATCTCCACAGAATCTCTGGTAGGTGTAACTCCAACGGGCGTATCCTTTATGTTTGCAGTGATATTTCGTTTGGCCTCAAGTAACTCTGACAAAGGACCGTAGGATGTGGTTCGACGCATATCACCGAGAGAGAGCGTTCGTGCACCGTGACCCATTACTGCTGGGAGCGTCGCGATTTTCTCAGTCTGATCCTTGCGTGACTTTTTTGAACACGGTGTATCTCTCGCTTGTTTCCGTTCCTGTGTTCAATTGTAAAGCCCTTGAGGCAAAATAATTGAATAAGCAACTGATGAATAATAATTTTCTTTATTGTATGACGACCAGGCTGTATTAGACTTAGTTTACCACGTAGTAGCAGGATAGTCAATCACTGTTACGGGGGAGCGGTCCGGATGGGACTTTGGTCCCAGTCTGTCTTGTGAGAGAGCAGCGCCGATACCACTATCCCACCGGGCCGCTCCGCTATAAATAATAATAAGAATCACACAAATAATTCACAATTTACTCCAATGAAGACAGGTTCTTTATTTATCCGTTTTGATTGGTTGTAATAGAAAGATGTTCAAAGAGATTCAGTTTTACGATAGTTTTTGTCTTAGTTTTCTTGTTTGGTTTTCGTGTTTCGTGGTTTCCTGCGGTAGTAGGAAGCATACGTCTTCAAGGTTTTCTTTTACTTCCTTTATGTAAGATGCACCCCGAATCTTAGCACTGATCCAAATGTGTATGACAAAAGTTGGTAAGATGTTTAACTACGACAATGTACGAATATGACGACGAGCAATGCATCCTTCCGAGTACTAGTGCTGTTATGATTTCTATTGTATCCAGTTTTGTTTCGGTATTGCGCATAGAAGAATTATGCTTCCTCTATCGACGCGATTACGTTCGTGCATTGATTGATTTTTGTTTCTACTCTCGCACTACATTAAGTTTTGTTTAACTTTTGTTCCTTTGTTCATGTTACACTAATGCACAAAATGTACGAGCACAATGCAGGTTAGCATGCACAGGATGTGTTAAAATTTGCTAAGACTAATGGCAAGAAACCGGTACCGCAAAAGAACAACATCAATAATTATCAATTTTCTCATTCCTAGCGTGTGTTCGTAATAGAAAAACTATTAATCATACCAATTCTGTATATAAAATATATATCAAAGAGACAAAACGCTAAATGAAGCAATTTGTTAAGAAACCCTATGATTAGTACACATTAAAAACATTCTTATCGTGTGGAAACAAGAAAAACTTAAAACACAATCAAAAGCAAGATTTTAATAATGCACCACCTAGTCGTCGTTTACAAGTTAGCACATCGCTAAATACTTTAGTTCTCTGTTCGGCTCGACCACAGCAGGAGTTTTGTGTTTAGAAACTTTCGTTTAAATTTACGTTAAAATTTATTTCCTCTTCTGCAAACGGTACGTCTTCCTTTAGGATAGTGGATAGCATTTTGATCTCTTGCTTGTTTTTTATTACTTGCATTACGGAATGTTTACATTTAAGTGTGTGTTTTTTGTTATTAATTAAATTTGTTTTTAGTTCAGCATAGTTTACTCACGACACAGTTAATATGAATAGTTTCCTTCGTTACTGTTTTGTTCCATGGTTTCCAAAGCGTACTTCACTGGCACGTCGTCGTTACCAGAAAGCGCTCCCGTTTTCCACCAATACATTCCACGGATGTGCGCTTCTCCCCATCTGTCCAGCGTTCGCTTCGTTTATGATTGTATAATATTGTTATCAAAGGGAGATATATCAGGATACACTTTTTTCCACATAAATCACAATTATAGTAAGAAATACAGTTTTTTGTTGATTTTGTTTATCTTTGATCAGATGGTTTTCTTTGCTTTTACTGCTTTTTGGTAAATATATATATATATATATATATATATATTTATGTATATATGTATAAGTATGTATAATAACGTGTAGAAGATTCTCCTTTCATCGTCTCAACAGTAAAATACTTCCATGTGGACTAATACGGGTGATAGTTCTGTCTATCGGTTCCTCA
>KB663655.1:1208160-1260761 GCA_000349025.1 Anopheles minimus
CTTGTGACTTTGACTATCTCCAACATACTCTGATACTTTTATTTATATCTCCACAGAATCTCTGGTAGGTGTAACTCCAACGGGCGTATCCTTTATGTTTGCAGTGATATTTCGTTTGGCCTCAAGTAACTCTGACAAAGGACCGTAGGATGTGGTTCGACGCATATCACCGAGAGAGAGCGTTCGTGCACCGTGACCCATTACTGCTGGGAGCGTCGCGATTTTCTCAGTCTGATCCTTGCGTGACTTTTTTGAACACGGTGTATCTCTCGCTTGTTTCCGTTCCTGTGTTCAATTGTAAAGCCCTTGAGGAAAAATAATTGAATAAGCAACTGATGAATAATAATTTTCTTTATTGTATGACGACCAGGCTGTATTAGACTTAGTTTACCACGTAGTAGCAGGATAGTCAATCACTGTTACGGGGGAGCGGTCCGGATGGGACTTTGGTCCCAGTCTGTCTTGTGAGAGAGCAGCGCCGATACCACTATCCCACCGGGCCGCTCCGCTATAAATAATAATAAGAATCACACAAATAATTCACAATTTACTCCAATGAAGACAGGTTCTTTATTTATCCGTTTTGATTGGTTGTAATAGAAAGATGTTCAAAGAGATTCAGTTTTACGATAGTTTTTGTCTTAGTTTTCTTGTTTGGTTTTCGTGTTTCGTGGTTTCCTGCGGTAGTAGGAAGCATACGTCTTCAAGGTTTTCTTTTACTTCCTTTATGTAAGATGCACCCCGAATCTTAGCACTGATCCAAATGTGTATGACAAAAGTTGGTAAGATGTTTAACTACGACAATGTACGAATATGACGACGAGCAATGCATCCTTCCGAGTACTAGTGCTGTTATGATTTCTATTGTATTCAGTTTTGTTTCGGTATTGCGCATAGAAGAATTATGCTTCCTCTATCAACGCGATTACGTTCGTGCATTGATTGATTTTTGTTTCTACTCTTGCACTACAATAAGTTTTGTTTAACTTTTGTTCCTTTGTTCATGTTACACTAATGCACAAAATGTACGAGCACAATGCAGGTTAGCATGCACAGGATGTGTTAAAATTTGCTAATACTAATGGCAAGAAACCGGTACCGCAAAAGAACAACATCAATAATTATCAATTTTCTCATTCCTAGCGTGTGTTCGTAATAGCAAAACTATTAATCATACCAATTCTGTATATAAAATATATATCAAAGAGACAAAACGCTAAATGAAGCAATTTGTTAAGAAACCCTATGATTAGTACACATTAAAAACATTCTTATCGTGTGGAAACAAGAAAAACTTAAAACACAATTAAAAGCAATATTTTAATAATGCACCACCTAGTCGTCGTTTACAAGTTAGCACATCGCTAAATACTTTAGTTCTCTGTTCGGCTCGACCACAGCAGGAGTTTTGTGTTTAGAAACTTTCGTTTAAATTTACGTTAAAATTTATTTCCTCTTCTGCAAACGGTACGTCTTCCTTTAGGATAGTGGATAGCATTTTGATCTCTTGCTTGTTTTTTATTACTTGCATTACGGAATGTTTACATTTAAGTGTGTGTTTTTTGTTATTAATTAAATTTGTTTTTAGTTCAGCATAGTTTACTCACGACACAGTTAATATGAATAGTTTCCTTCGTTACTGTTTTGTTCCATGGTTTCCAAAGCGTACTTCACTGGCACGTCGTCGTTACCAGAAAGCGCTCCCGTTTTCCACCAATACATTCCACGGATGTGCGCTTCTCCCCATCTGTCCAGCGTTCGCTTCGTTTATGATTGTATAATATTGTTATCAAAGGGAGATATATCAGGATACACTTTTTTCCACATAAATCACAATTATAGTAAGAAATACAGTTTTTTGTTGATTTTGTTTATCTTTGATCAGATGGTTTTCTTTGCTTTTACTGCTTTTTGGTAAATATATATATATATATATATATATTTATGTATATATGTATAAGTATGTATAATAACGTGTAGAAGATTCTCCTTTCATCGTCTCAACAGTAAAATACTTCCATGTGGACTAATACGGGTGATAGTTCTGTCTATCGGTTCCTCAACACATTCCACCGCCTGGTACGAAACTTTTATCCCTTTCAATCGGAGCAGATGTCCGGTCATTTTGGTTTCTTCGCACATAAGGACGGCCAGGCCGTTTATATCAGCTGTTTCCTTTGCTTCATTTCCTCTGGCGCTAAATTCATCAACATGTCTTTGTGTGTGTGGGTTTTTTTGCGTAATGCTATATAGCGCCATGAGCGAGCGAATCAATCAATCTTTATGTTATGTTTAATTTTAGTATTAGTTTAATCTAGAACATTATGGCACTAAACATATACTTTTAGTTTGCTGATTTAAACGCATATCTTATCTTACAGCTACTCTTTCATTTATGACTTTTAAAGCGACCCGCCAACCGGTGTTCCATCAGCCACCATTCAGCCAACACTGCACTAGCGCTCGCTATGGATCAGCCAAATGTGTCCGCAATGCAATTGCGTCAGACTAGCGATCACGTTTCGTTCTTGTTCAATTAGTGTTGCCAAAACCTAGCAGTATACTGATGAAGCCTCAGATGCAAATACAACATCTACACGGTACGGTTCGCTGGATACTGGCATGTTTACCATATGAGTGTATGGATTTCGCGTTGACAAACTGCTACTCTACCTGGCTATGATGCTCTTGCTGTGTCACGATTTAAATAGTTGCTCGTAAATTTTAAAAAGCCTAGTTGTCGGATTTGGTTAATGATGTTCTCTTGTTTGTTTCGTCATTTAGTAGTACTGTGTGTATGTGAGTTTTGCTCATAAGATCATTTCCATCAGCGAACAATGGTTTGTTTTATTTTTCTCTGCAAATACAACGGACGATAATGATATCTATGCAAGTATATTTAGGTGGCATACATACATTTACAATTCATAAACAATGACTGTATCGATGCACCTTGCGTTAACTCAGAAAAATGTTTCCAGCTGTTGATTCTAGACAAAATCTTTGCAACGGGAACAATTAATCGCAGCACATTCGCTTATCCCATTTAGATCATATAATCTTTGATTACAAAACTCATACTCTAGTTAATGGAAGAAAAACAAATTTGTCAACAAATATTTAAAGCTTTTAATAGAACTCATATCACATTTCATTCATATTATGCTACTCAGCTCAAGCTTAATTATGATTAAAATGTACACATTTCGTTTGGGAAGTAAAATACCATTGACACAATATAACACGCGATACCGTCAGCGATACGGTGACACAATATCACAACAAATCTCCCCAGTGATATATCTGAAAACGTTAGGCAAATTTTATATTCATACGAATTTCATTTTCCGTCAAATAGCGTCAGCGAAAGGCAAATGTGTAAGGGATTGGGTGAAATTTTGCACATTGTTACTCCTATAGCATACACTACTATATGGAAAGCAATACAATTAAGTGAGTCACCCATGGAAAGTAAACTAAATGTTTAAACTCGCGTTGTTTTCATTAGAAAAGAAAACGGAATGTACACCAAGTTGAGAATAAGAACCTACCGACTTTTTTGGTATGACGGACAGTACACAAAGTCAATCCCTTGGGCTAATTTTATATCCTTACTGATAGCTCAGCCATCCAGACTAATGTGTTTTTGTTCCATTTAATGTTTCTGTTCTATAATGCAATCCCTTCGTATGGAAAGGTACATGTTTAACAATTCCGTTAGATATCAAATGAGGTTCCTTTCCATTCAAACTCCATTCGTTACAATTTCCTACTGCTTTCCATTGAAATTCATAGACTAAACTAGACTAAATTCATAGTTTTTGCACATTTGGCTTGGCGAAACTATGGCTAAATATTTGGCTTTGAATAACAACAATAATTTATTTTTGGCCTCAGCATCTGTGACCTCAGTAGAATGAAATATTAGAAATAGAGATATAGCAGGATAGAATCGGTTTTTGTTCTTCTGTAATACATAACAAAACAATAATTATTAGCCCAATCAATCATAATATACAAGGCCTGACCATTTGTAAATGAATAAAAAAGTTCTCCCAACCAACGTGATTGTGTAATAGAACTATTCATTCTAATATAACTAAATCAATACCGTGTCCAAAGAATAACAAAATACACCTGCCTAATAGAGAAACATATATGAACTGGCTAAACGTACAAACAAATAAATAATTAACTTATTATTTAAATCCTAAGGCAAAAGGAACATGCACAGGCAATCATATTTTTACAATCCTAAACATTCAAAAGAAAGTTGACACTGAACTGTTAAATGGACTAAAGGTATCACGAAAAACATGTTGAAAGCAGCTCCCCAAATCGGAAAAATATCTTACACGTTTAAATGGTTAGTTCTTCAAAGGCAACATAAAGTTGGCTTGTCCGTTCGCTTTGCTTTTCCCTTACTTCTCTACTACGCAAGCCTAGTCTACGTTCGTTTCCTTCCTATATCTTCTACACTTTGGGTACATGATTTATTTCATCGGTCAGGTCAGTTTATGCTTTACTTTGTGTGTTACTCTTCACTTGCGTTCGTCCTATGTTTTGTTAAGTATGCTTCTTTTATTTATGTATGTTTTGGATTTGATTTTGCTACTAATGTTATGAAAAATTGGTCCAAAAATCGTGCTCATTCTGTGTGTTACGAAATCCCTTTCACTGGTTTCATGCTATGATGTAAGTTTGATACGTTCGCTTAGTTGCAGTGCCTTTCCACAAGCTGCTCAGGTGCGAAGTTATCGGTTCTTCTTTTTTCCTCAGTCAGTGGTACAGCTTTATGCACCACAAAACGTAGAAACAGGGCAACAATTCAGTGTTTAAAAGAACGCTTAGATGCTAGTGTATGTCGCTTGTTTTGCTAACAGCCTTTTTCCTTAAGTGAAAATGCAGGATAATCGACGGAATATCGATTGCGACGGACAAGTCATAGCAGCAGCAGCAGCAACAGCGCGTTATTCATTTCACTTTTATTCACCGGCTTCGCTGGGACCAATCTTTTTCAGTCCGCTTTTGTTAAAATTACAAATCGATTGTAGTAGTGCGCTGCGGTTACCATTACCACCGGTAGACTCGTCGCCGGAAATTGACTTCGCAAGCTTACCTGGAGCGCTGGAACTACCGGTATCGGGTGGAAACAGCGGTAAGGATGAGGGAGGGCCCGGTATTGGCGGTGCCGATGGTGGTGGCTGGGGAGAACAACTGCCGCCGCTGTCCGTTGCATGTGGTGGCGGTGACATCAGTGCTTCCTGCGGTGAGGTAATGCTGTTCGCGCTGTCAGATTTTACAATCCCTCCAGTCGAGCTGGACAGGTGTACCGTGGCGGCCATGCCGGACGGTCCCGTAGTAGACGGACCGTTATTCAGTTGCAGGGAATTTTGGGCACGCAACTTTGCCTGTTTCTGCTCATGTTTCTATTGTGAAGTATAAAATACAATTGAAAACCACAAATCGCGACATTAGAGTAGAAAACGGAATGTAATCGCTAAAGTAGCGTATAAGGGTTAGGCAGCGCAGCGTAACTGGCATACATTACTCACAGCTTTCTGTTTGATTTTCTTCTTCTCCTCCTCGGACGTCATCATCTCTTGCACCCTAACCAATCGTTTCTGGTTCTTCACGGAGCGCTGTTCCTCGCGGACACGATTCTCAGTCTTTTGAACTGCCAGCTTTAGCTGCTCTTTGGCGCTGGTAGAGAACTTTAGATGTGGTTTCTGAACAGCTATGGTTGTCGCGTACAAATCGTTAAAATGTCCAGCATACTCGCCGAAGAATGGATGCGTTGTCAGCTGATCCAGTGTTGGAAGTGACGACTTGCAGGCGTCTTTCGATAGGATGGATTCCAATAACGATTCTACAATAACACAAAACAGCAATTGGTGGCAATGCACGCAACAAATATTTATCCCCACTTTGCATACTTACTTAAGCTATCCGGACAGTCGCTTATCTGACGTGCGTAGGAATCCTGCAAGGGATATCCCATGCACATCTCGTACAGCAGATGACCGAAGCCGTACACATCGATCGCTTCACACGTGTTTATCTTACTGTGCTGTACGAAAAATGGCCTATAGAAGGAAGGGACCCCAAAGATGAAATTCTCCACATCCATCAGCTTCGCAATACCATCGACCACAATGACGTTGCCACAGTGCACATGTCCACACGCCATACCCTTCGAGTGCAAGAATCGAATCGCTTCCAGTATTTGGCGCGCGTATAGTGCTAAATCTTTCAGCGGCAGCGGTGTCCGACCTTTCGGGCTGCCGTACTTCGATAGGAACGGATTGCACGGGCTAGCAGAGCAGAGCACATCCTTCAGGCTACCCTGCTTGTAGAACTTCCGTATCACTAGAGCGCCACTATCGTTCGAAGCGATATGCTCGATCGGTACAATGTACGGATGTTGCACTCCGCCAAAGTTCTTCAACACCGTATGGATATCCTTCTCGTCGATGTACCGATCGGGACCGAACTCGGTCCAGCTCAGAATAAGATCGTCGCGGCCACTGTGGTCCCGTGTGCTACTGTTGTAATCCTTCTCGGTCGAGGTAGTCACGCAAACCTGCGTCGTGTGCTGCTTGCCATGCGACTGCGAGCTCGACTTGATCAGATGGTGCTTGGTCGTCGAATGACCCGGCGAATGTTTGTTTCCCTGTGGTTTGTGCACCACCTTGAAGTAATGCTTTCGCAAACGCCACCCGATCGGACCGAGCGACTGCCCCAGCGTGTACACGCCATCGGTGCGCAAGCTCATCGACGCATACTGTAGGGCCAAATCTGTCGAAAGGATTTGTACGGGACTCATTTACCAATGGTTCGAAACAGACCACTCCAATAGTTTACCTACCATGGAACGGCGTTGAGTAACTGTCTGGATCGATGAACTTTTTGGTTGGTAACGATGATGCCAAAATGGGATTCATTAGTACCTGATTTATATACTCCTGTAATGCGTTCAACCGTTCAGCTATGAAATCTGGGCGCATATTACCTAGAGAACGAAAGTCAAACAGGACAGGAACCGGGGTTCGGGAGGTGCGGAAAGGTTGTAAATTAAGAACCGGCAACACGACAGATTGCGAAACCGGCGAAACGGTGAAGGGAGAGAAAGTAAGCAAAGGGAAGAGATAGAGAAAATGTGATCCGATTAAAACCGTATCTCTAATGAAACTGTTTGGTAGATTGTATGGTGGCAAAGAAGTGGGCTCTGGGCACCGGGTTCTGGGGTGAAACGTCCATGCTAGTGTCGTGAAGCGCAAGAGCGAGAATAGTGCCGACTGGTATCGAACAGAATGATATAAACCGAATCTGGCTAGTGGGAATAACGTAGGAAACACGTAATAAAGGCGTTGTAAGGAGAAAAACAGTAACATCGTTCGAAACGTGTTCTTCTATAGTGAAGACTCGTCTACAATGCTACAACACACGGCTTGGTGCTTGTTGACGTGCTCGTACAGTTAGTTAGTTAGGTTAATAAACAGGAACATTATCTAGTACAACTAGTGCACAAATTCAAACATTTTACATGAAGAAGCTAAGTGAAGCGATTTTAAAATATTTGATATGACCAGTTGTTCTCAAACTATGTGATTGAGCGCCCAATTTTCAGACCCCATTTTTGTCAACGTCCATTTAGAGAAATGTTTTTAAGCATTAACAATTTTTCTTATTATTTAAATCAGAAAGTTATTGCCTCTCCTTCCATTCCCCACACACTCCCTTCGTCATTGCTATCGCTCAAACGATTTTGGAGTGCCATAGACTTTTCAATGCTTTAGCTAACCATTTTGACTTCGGCTTTTAACTTCTGTTTCTTTACAAGTTTCCTCATAATCCATAATCCTCATCTCCTTCCTGCATTCTTTGGTTTCTGGTACTGGGTTATTAAGAGCTCTTGGTCCTGTCTTATTATTATTATATTTAGTCCGCCAAGCAGGCTTAACGAGAGCTTTTCATAATTTACAAAATTTTCCATTGTACCTTTTCTAGTTAATTTTAAACACTTATTTTTAATGCTCTTCTATCCTGTCCCTAAAACTTCTAATACTCATCGTGTAGTCAAAATAGCTTGAAAATTCGTTGAACCGACGCGTCATTCCGATCATAGGTCCGTTTGCGCCGTATCGCGTGTTATGTCTAGTTTCGTGTAGCATTCTGTGATGTCAAGCGAGGGACGGAAAAAATATTTTGTTAAGGAGTGATGGTAGTGTAGTTTTTATAGTTGCTTTTTTATATTAGTATTCATTGTAAAGCTCTACAAGCAAACAAACGACTCCCGTACAGCCGTACTGAATTATTGTAAAACAAATATTCCCTACACATGCGTCAAGCACTGTATGTAAGGACGTCCACATACACAATATCGCCATACATACGCACCAAGCATCATCCGTCCGACACCGAAAAAGGGATGCATCAGAGAGCAAGAGCACGGCTCAGCTATCATGTGCCATGACCAAAACAAAAAACTAGAAGCCCCCCGGAAGAAAGCGGTGGAGCCAGGCGGTGTGCATCAAAAGCAAATAGCAAACGGCCTGCCAGTCACTGACGATATTTAAGTCCGACGTCCCGGGCATTGGGAAAACATGGGGTGTAATGTGTAAAACAAAAACATCTATCGATCGGAACCGGACTTCTTGCTGCCTTCGTGTAGTGCGTATTCACACCTTCCTCTACAGTACATCGAACCATCCTTTCCTAGCGTATGCTTTTTACGTTATTACTATTTTCAACTGGCGCCAGGCAGCTTTTTTATTTGCTACAGGCACGTTTTACAGCATTTTTACCGAGTATGTGCTGCTGTAGGGTGTTTGCGTGCGGGTGTTGGTGATGTTTTGTTGGAAGTATATATTTTATTTTATATTTCCAATAGGTCACTCTCGCTCTCCAAATGACTTGTTCGCAGCCCGTGCAAAGGAGGGTTGACTACCACATAAAAGAAACAGATAATACACTGATGAAAACTTTAAACCATATCCCAAAAGTACATTAAACGTGGAAGGTAAGTGAGAGAGGGGCGGATTGAAGGGAAATTCTCCTCCTAGCTCCCAAAATTGTACCTATCGGCCTTCGAGTGCACTTGCAGTGCAGAGTATCATGATTGTAACTCTCACCACTTACCAATTAGCTTCTTGCCGGGGAATGATAAATCGATCCCTGAAATTTGCAAACACTTGTTGAGCGAAGCAAAATCATTGTAGCGCCGGAGAATGCGCCAGCTGTTTTCCGGGTACGGTCCGCGCTGTACTCTCAACACATACTCCTGTGTGTGCGTGTGTGTTCCGTTCGTTGGGTTGCGCCGGGTGACACATATTACGGATGATGGAAGGATATTGGAGGGTTGAAAGAAGTACACATGGTGGAGGCAAAACCGATAAAACCAAAATCATGTCGGGACGAAAAAGAAACAGAAAAGAAAGGAATAGCGTAAGAACACGAACATGAAACGACGGAAGGCGAGAACGAGAAGAAACGTAAAAGCCACCGGAAGCCGAAAAGGATATGCTATTCCGGTTTGGCACTCCGGTGTGCGCGTGCAACTAGGTGCGGTGTGTGTGACTCATCATCGGTCGATCAGGTTGTGTTTCCGCTACCAGGCATATCATGCTACATGCCGGACACTTTTCCCGTTGCTTCTGACTCGACCCAACCAGCTAGTCCCATTGACATGGCCAATGGCGATCCCAACCGAGACAAGGGACACACGTGGAGACATACACATTCACACATCCGCTCAATCGGTGGAAGTTACTCACCGTATGCCCGTTGATGGTTTGTGCTGTTTCGATCGTACAACAGCAAGCCTCGGTGTCGTCTAGGGTAACCTTTGTTGTGGTTTCGGTTTGCTCATATAGTGCCATTTGTTGACCGCCGGGTGATGCAGCAATCGGATATTTTTTCCGATTCCGTAAAGCAAACAAAAGCGGAACGCAAAAACGCTTGTCTTGATCCTTGCCACATCCAGGCTAGTGTGTCGAAGAAAGCGGACGGTCTGTTGGTCTTTGTGCGCTTGTAACGAACGACGAATGTACCTTAAAAAAGAAATACTACGGAGATGGTACTACTGCACTCAATGTTCGATGAAGCTGGATGAAAGCGTTTTGGTTGTGTACTGCCTGCCTGTCCACCGTTTCACCTTTCTGCTAATGTCCTGAATGTTTCCGCACGGGAAGTAAATTGCTGCAACCGGATCTGGTGTTTCACCGGGAACACTCCCAGGGTCGTTAACACGCGCATACACACGTGTACACTTTTTCTATCGTACACATCCTGCGCATCTTCTCGTACGGGGGACCACGATTCGAACAAACTATTCCTCCTCTGCTATTCCATTTTTCTACTGTATGGTAGGGTTTGGCCACTTTGTTACGCTTTTTGCCAATGACGCACTACTGCACGATTTCGGAATGACCTCCGGGGGCTAATCTTATTGACGGGGCCGTGCAAACCGCACTTGAAACAGCATCTGGACGTTCCCCAATACTCCTGTAGCTGGACCGAACGGAACTGTACACATGTACGCGCCGAGCGAACGTAGGACGAAAACAAATCCGCCTGGCCGTAGCACTTTTGCACTGCAGAATCACACCGAATGTGTGTGTATGTGTGTGTGTGTGTGTGGTGTGTACGAAAAGCAGCACAGCAGCAATCACGAACGGAAAACAAAAACAACTGCAATTTCTGCACTTTTATCTAATGCATATTCTTATGAGGCTGGGATGCCCGATTTTGCATCATCGGACGTACGCACTACGGTTGCTTTCTATAATTTACGGCTGTTTTACGAGATACCAAAATGTTGATTGATTTTTCTGTATAGTGTTGGACTGCGTCAGCTCGGAGCTAACGTTCCGAACCGGGGGCTGTTTCCAATCCGCTCCAGTTACAACTTGGAACGGTGGCAGAACAAAACGTTTCGAATTTACAAATCATCGAAACTGAAGCGTTTTTCAGTTCGTTGCATTACAACGAAAGATTCAATATGCATGGTAAACAGTGAAATAATAAAATATTATTCATGCGCACATTATCCCCACCTCATACAAACGTTTATTGAACATAACGGTTTTTTTTTCTTCAATCGATCCAAAAGCGTGAAAAGCCATTTATCTTCCTCAGCGCGTTGTAAAGCCCACGGTATACATGAAGCAAACTGTCTAATGTCGTGGAACTTGTCCCGGATGACTGATTGTGCCTCTCTTATAATATTTAGCCGTCGCATTCACTATACTAGACTTGAGCGAAGCAGTTACCGATGTCTCCGGAGCCGATTCGGAGTTTTCCGCCTTGAGAACAGCAGCGCAGCGCCAATTCTTTAAATAATTCACTAAAAAATCGAATGATTATTAAATAATGGCGCTTTGAGCTTGAATGCTTCACTTACTTTTCCACATTCGTACGCATCCATCATCACCAGTGGAAGCTAGCATTGTCCCCGTGATGTTCCATGTTACGCGCCAAACCGTACAGTAATGGTCTCCAAACTGGGCTGCCGGTTGTATTTCTAGCCGTGAGTTGGCCGTTGGATCGCTGTTTGAATTAAAACACAACCATATATTAACTATTTGTTGGTGTTCGTGACTCCGCTTCCGTCACAACTTACAGAATTGGTTTGAGGTTGAATATTTGAACATCCTTACTGGCGACGGCCAAAATGTGATAACTGCGACCCACGTTCGGTGCGAATGCTATATCGTGCACCGGTTCCGTAATTGAGTTTATCGTTTCTGTTTTCGCCCAGCGCCGAGCATTCTCACTGTACTCAAATATGAACACCTTACCGCCGGTGCTTTGCGACGAGTCATCGCTTCCGGCAGCAATCATTGCCGGATGCAGGCGGAACATGGACGGATTCCACGTTAGACAACTAAGCGGAATTTTTACGCTTATCTCGTGCGACAGTGTCCACTGGGAGAGGTTCATGATATCCGGCGCTTCGTAGATGCGTATAACACCATCCGCAGAGCATGCCGCTAACATTAGGCCCTGTGATTTTGGTGCAAACTTTACATCCGTCACGCTCGTACGGGAGTCAACCAAATTGGTACGGCGAACCCAGCGTTTCAGCGGTGGCATGGCCGGGTTGGTTTTTTCACCTACAGTTTCTTCCCAAACCGAGACGGTTCTGTCGAACGAGCTGGTCGCCAGCACCTGTCCGAATTCTGGGTGTGCCCATGATAAACGCCAGACCGATCCGGAGTGCGATTTCCAGCTAGACGTTACACTCCATACACCCTGCTCGTTTTGGTCCCATACCTACGAAAAACACAAAATGCGATCAAACAACACGGAAAAACGGCGCCAACGCTAACCCGGTCCGGATGTAAACAAACAGTTTGAGCGCGGGTATGTTGCCTTACCTTCACGTATTGATCACTGCTACAGGTCGCCATGCGTTGCCCGTAGTAATCGTAGGCAACATCATGGATTACGTCCTTGTGTTCGGTATGGATGATTTGTGTTTCAAACATAATATTCGCCTGTTCCAACAAGATGTGCGATGCGCTGGGTTTTGCAATTTCACGCGGTACAACTGACAGTGTTTGACGTTCGAACCCGTTCTTTTGACAGCTCGCTTGCAACGCTCAAGGAAACACAATACCTTCAAAACGTACCAGCAACATAGCTAAATTGTTCAATGAGAAACAGTGCTGATGCGGGTAAATCAGCGTGCAAACTATTCTTCAAGTATAGAGAACAATTGTGCATCTCATTAATGTTGGTTGACTATCTGTTTGATGGTAAATTTTGCGAATTGTGTTTAGCCTCTCTCCCGGGCAACGAACTCACCGCTCTCGCTGATGCGCTGCACGTTTAGTTTGACATTTGGGAAAACGTCAAGAAAAGGAAAACAAATAAAATTCCTTCCTCAACGCAAAGTACGTTTCTTTTCGAGTCCCGCAACGGGACCACGGATGGAAATGAGGCTTTTCTGGCCTTACTGAACCAACTGTAGTCGTGTCTGTGCCCACAGTATTACCGTCCGCAGCGTATAGCGTCGTGTAGTGGATCGGACGTGTTGATAGTTTTTCCCGGTTTTGGAAAATCCGAAACGCCAACGTGTGTCGATATCTCGCAAGAAGTCTAGGAAAATCGATTATCCAAGAGCAGAAACAGGCTTCCCGGTGAAGCTGTTCCCATAGCGAGCGCACAGAAATATGGAAAATGGTATGTAATCCTTTTGTTGTGCTTTATTCGTATGAGTGTGTGTATGTGTTGTTTGGCCTGAAGGTGATAACATATCCGTTGATGATAATGTGGTGCCGGATTACAATACGAGTTAAATGGTAGGACAGGCCGCCATATGATAGCAAGCCGTATATTACCGTTAGCTAATGTTTGGAAAAGGATGAAGAGGAGGCATGTGCTAAGAATGCGTCGAGTGGTGGGGCCTGACATCTCTTTCTTGTTGGAGGCATCCTCCGATGCTGGTGCTCGCTTCCACCCGTGACGGCATAAAGTTGTCCAATTAATATGGGCCCAGCCTTACCGACCAATCAGGAACGATGGTGTGATGTTCGGCGGCGCGTCACCGGATCAAACCGACATGAGCATCTTTCGCTAGTGCGCACATACCATCAGGCATACGAAAGTGCCAAACTATAGAATGACGTGTGTGGGGGAACACTGGACAACGACGTTGCTGTGTCGTGCCTCCAGTAGTTTGCGCGTTGATTGCTTCCAATGGACAACGCAAACAGTGGCCCCAGCAAGCGTAGTTCACAAAACGAGATAAAAATTCTCAACGCTCAATGATTGTATCTGGTTGCTTTGGTCGTAAGAAATATAGCTTCGTTCGCCATGTGCCGGGATATTCTGCAAGTTGCAAATTATATTACCCACTCATACGATGTGTGTTCTCTCTCCCTCTCTCCTTCGCTCTGTTTCGCTCGCAAACGTATTGTGAAGTTCACGCACACTCATGCATGGACCATCGTTTCGCAACGCCATTCGGCCATTCGAGGTAGTGTATGTGCGTTTCAAGGTCACTCATCCGTCGCGTACGGTCCATCCGTTACCGGTTGGTGTAAATAGTAAACAAAGCAAAAATAAACACCTTATCACACTCGATCGCGCCCGGTGCATCTGGATGCAACGGTAATGATGAGGAAGATGGGTGCATGCAACTAGTTTGACGGTAGGGGAATGTTTTCATTTTGATGCACGTGGATTTCTAACTGCGCCAACGCGTACCGACGATGCATCCTTAACTGAAAGCGCTTGTTCGATGATCGTGGGGAAGCTTTTTTTTATAAGTATTTAATGAACAAGTCTGATACACTTTTTCGGTTTCTATTTTAGATGGCTTATAAGTGATTATTATTCATTCAAGATAGTTCATCACTGGAGGAATAATAAATAAAAACCCTACTGCAGATTTCCATGGTATGGGTTTTTCAGAATCAAGTGTATGCAATGATTATTTAATTTAGACAATTAATAATGAAGTTTATTCTTAATTCTTCTTCTTTCGTTCATGCACAGTTTAGGCTGATGTCTGAAATGATAAATTGATCGAATGTTTTAATAAATATTACCTTAATAAAAAAATATAAAATTCCATTACCAGTAAATATTTGAAATGATAAAAAATAATAAGAAAAACCATCTGGATGTAAAACCAGCTAGTAATTAATTGAGCTACATAGCTAATAATAACAAATTCTTCGAAATAAGTGAATTTAAATAAGTAATACATTTGCTATCTTCTTAATCCTTCCATGCACAGTTTAGGCTGAAATCTAATATGATAAATTGCTCGAATGTTTTAGTACCATTTACCAAAATGAAAAATGACGGCCAGGCCATAAAAAATTATATGGAAATTTTTCTGATTATAAAGCCAGCTAATGTGTAATATAACTTCATAGCTAAAAGCAACAAATCGTAAGAAAAATAATTTGATACTGATTAAGTGACATGTATCTACTAAAACCACCCTTTTTTGCAAAACGGGCCGATTAAGGAAATGTTGGTATTGGTGTAGTCATACCCTCCGCTCAAAGCCGATGGACTGATTTTGTTTTTGCTTTTTCGATTTCTGAGGTACTAAGCTCATCGCTATCAATGGTACTACCGGCTTGAACTTCGGTTCAGTTGTTGTCCGTGAAAGTAGCGAAAAGGCAGCACAACGGGAGCGATCTGGACTAGGTTCGGTTCGGTTAGGAGCAACCAGTCCCAGACGCAGTTAAGTAAGTTTAGTCGGTACGCACATAAAGCAATGTTGGAAAAAAAGTTTTTTTTATAATAAATAAGACACGCACTCAATAATTGTTTGGGAGTGCCAAATATTGATAACATCCCCAGATGTATCTAGTTACGTATGTTAGCTAAACCGCAAAAATTGGAATAATTCGTGTACACAATGCCTGCTTTTTTTGGACCCGGAAAGTGAGTGTTGATTCTGTCCGTGTGTATGAGTGTTCTGTGTGGCCAGGCAGTTATACCGTAAAGGAGATAATAGTGCTTGTTATCATGATGGTACGAATCACGCCACCGCGGAAAAAATTTTTTAAAGTACGTCTCCAGTGCACCTTTCCTCGGAGACCGCGAGATTCTTCGGTAGGTCGAAGTTAGTCTGCAACTTGTGTGTTGCCATCAGGCGATAAGACTCGATTGGTTTGGGTCGGGCCTAGTCGTGTGAAACTCGCCTTGCTTCCAAGTGGGGGTAGTACCATGCTAAGAAAGCGATCACCCCTGAATGGCAATCAGCTGATAGGAGACGTTCCTTTCAATACCATTGCTTAGCAATCTTAGGCCAGTTGCGAGATAGGTTTGGAGTGTGGTAGCTAGAAACGACCGTTTAATTGAGATGGGATTGTTGGATCAAATTGTTTATTAAACAAGGTAGATATATGCGAGTGTCAAGATAGTGTGGTTAGCGTTCATTAAGAATTTTTCTATATTATTTTTAACCTTAGTTTGTCAACACTATAATAGGGTTCCTTCCTGGTGTACGTTCTGTTGACCGTTACGATTTGCATGGAAATGTACATTTAATTAGCGTGTGACGTAGTTTTCACATGGTAATATAATAGTTTTTGGGTGTTAAATTTTGTATAGCCGATCCCGATGTATAGTTGTTGCAAGCCGTATTTACAATTACTGCGCTTAGAAGTCAAAGCTCTCTCTTGGTGCGCGATCAGCAACGGACCCACTGAATACTGAGGGTAAAATCCGATTCGTAGTGGAAGGTTCAAAGTGACACCCATGGTAAACCTCTGGGGTCAGTGCATTTAAATCGTGAGTACGTAAAAAGGTTCAATGTTCAAACGATACCCCGTAACACGAAACGAATGTAAGAACCTCACCTATATATAACCGGTGCTACTTTATAGGTAATTTACGGGACAATCGTGAAGTGGACGTGAAGCCGTGAAAGCATGATTCCTTTTCTTTCTGCACAGTGGTAACTGGTTTGAAACTTTGTTTTGTTGTGCTTTATCTCTATTGCTTTACTGCGCAAGAAATGGCTTTTGAAGTGAAATTATTTAAAAAATATATTGCAATCGTTCATCATGACCAATAAACAATAAATTATCAGATGCATTGACAGAATCATACGGTCCAGGATTGATCTTTGTCCTGCGAAAGTGATTCTTTCGTTGTTGTTCCATCACTGATTTTGAATGGAATGTGCAGGAAAATTGAATATCACCTCAAAAATTCCATAATTGAATACGCATATCCAGACAAATGTCTTGCATAATCGATCCGGTTTTTGTCAGTGTTCTCCGGCACCGAGATGCTTTCCAGTTTGGTTCTCGTGTTCATGCTGTCTCGCCTCGACCGTGAAGGCTATTTTATTACCAAGCTTGAAAGCAAAAGGGAAATAGTTCGAAATATTTCATAGAAACCAGTTCAGACACTATTTGTCTTTGATTAATTCTGCCATTGTTTTAAATTGGACAAAAAAAATCAAGTTCATTCAACTGATATGATTTTAGATGTAAGGAGGTTTGATCATTTGTAAAAGAGCCCAGAATAAATTGCCTAATAAAAGCACCAGACACTAATCCGATTCCCACCACCTTTCAATGCGACCTTGAGTTGCCCTGCGACCGGGCTGAGATGCTTTGTTTTGGTCGATTTTCACCAGCAGCCTTCTTATCAATACCAACTGACGGCATCAATTCTACAGGGCACATGTCTGAAACTGCTAATGATGACCGCTGGCGGGTGTCTGTCGGACGCCTGCCGAGGGATGAAATGTGACCAACTGGAAGTAGCCTTTCCAGTCCGTCGGTTCCCGATTAGGCCCAGTGACGAAACGGGAAGGTCGCGATAGGTGAATAGCGAAGGCACACCGACGCGATTAAGGTCGATCGCCATTCCTGCGACCGTGCAACGCTGCACAACAGATAGAAGCTATTTCATAACAAACATCCGATGGATGGCTGTGGAACATAGCTTTTGGTCGGGATTTACAGCCCGAACGCATGAACGCATGGCAATCGGGGTGGTGCAAGTGTTTAACATGACCTTTTCTGCCTGCGGAATCACTTCCAACAACATAAGCGTTTGTTCACGACCGACCTCACCATCACCAGGCAACAACAAGGTACTGCACGCGTGATCAGACGGTCAAACTTTCGCTTAACTAGATCATTTACGCTCGAACCGGCGCCGGGTACGGACGGACGAAAGTGTTAGTTGTAACAGGTCGTATTCCCGTTGTGCAGCACTGATCCAAAGGGATCAAGGAGTGGTTTAGTGCCGTATCGGGTTTGGTATTGGAAGTGTTGTAGCCTATTTCCAAGCGCTTTCTAACGGAAACGTAAGTTCCGCTGCTTATCTGTGTTCTTTGAAGGGTAACCAGATCGGTAATGTGTGTGAAGAATTTGGTGCGATGGTTTAATAACCTTTCTGCGAAAGCATTTCTTGGTGTAGAAATGATACAGAATGGAAACAACTCAGCGTGCATTCAATAATCGAAGAGAAATGTGTGTTACGATTGGAATCAATGTTCCGGGAGTTGTGGTGGTTTAGTGGGCAAAAGTATATTTGTGTTAAAACATCTTCAAACCTGATAAGCGAGTGCAGTACATCGCAAAACTTTTCTATTACATAATGTGCAATCTGTTTCTTATTCCCGTTCCGATTGATTCAGGGTCACTCTTAGTTGACCTTGTGCATCGTTAACACTTGATCTTGAACAGTGCAAACGTTTATGGGCATGATCAGTGCCATATTGTATGAATGGTAACACACAGCGTTAATAATTGAGTATAAAAAATAAACAGCAAAAAGTGAAGTTAGGCTAACATTTTACTTTGTTCGTTCATCCTACGTAATTAATGATTTTTGGATTGTATTTTACATGTTATTATTTCTAACTGTTGGAAAAAATCACAACTATCTCCTGTACTCTAAATTTACTTTAATTTTATGAGTTTCAATTACAACGTGTGAATGATTGGTAAACAACTGATATAAAATTCAGACCTGTTTGTGTGTTACAGTCCTAATGAAGGATATACACATGACAACATTTATGTCATTTTTCATTCTTTGAACTTTTTTGTGTGTTTTGCGTCAATTACAGCAACATTGTGATAGACACTAAGATAAACAAAAAAACTCAATGAAATTCGATTTCTTCTGACATGCACACATCGACTTACCTTTTGACGTCATTCCCTTCAATTCACAGATTTCCGAATCGTCATTGTGAAGTCGTGAAGCGTTAAGGTTGGGAAGAATCGTTTCCGGACGTTCGGTTAACAACCAGCAAGCACATTTGCATTGCTTGATTTTGAGCTGACCTCCGTAAAGGGGGTTGCACGGCTGTTGTGGTCGTCCAATGATCTACCTCGTGGTAGCCGGGGTCATCCTGTTTGCGTACCTTTTCCTGTACGACTGGTGGACCAGTTACGAGTTTGGAAAAGCATCTAACAAACCGTACGACATTGTACGGCACGGTGCGGTGCATAAACCGACCGAGGTACCCGTTACCAGTGCGCGCCAAACAGAACGGGCATGTACGTAGGTTTTAAGGTATTTTTTGTTGTTTATTGTTGATCTACGCCTTTGGTTGTTTTTCGTTAAGTTTGCGTTTGGTTTCGACTTAAATATGCTCATGTATGTACATCGGAGAGAGTTACTAACATAGTAATTTTGTTTCCTGTTGCTCCAGGTGATACTACTACTGGGGACGGCTGTGACACGGAACCACCCTTTGGAGCCACGGTATTGACGAACGGGAACGCAACCGCTGAAGATCAACCGTTACCAAACGTTGGCGCAACAGTAGATCATCTCAGCCAGCAGCTCAAGCAGGTGTCTTTGACGAATGCCAACTTTTTGTACGATCGTCCCCAACCACGTCGGCAGCAAAAGCAGAAGCGATTGAATCGGCCACAGGACAGACCGTGCTTCATAAACGGTCAACAAGAACAAAATCCGACAACGTCACCGGTCGACACCAACGATAACCATATCAAAATGGATGGCGCAAACGAAACGGGAGCGATGCCAGTGAACGCAGAAAACAGTTCCGCTGGCAAAGAGCGTGCCAGTTTTATTGTTGGCGAAGAGGATAGTCAACTGGACGACGAGCTCGAAGCGAACGATGCATTCCCGCAAACGATGGAGAATGGGGGCGGCCTTCGTAGTTGTTCGTCTTACGAGATGAACCTGACCGAAAAACGGCGTCGCTTAAGGTAAGACTATAATCACACATGTCAAAGTTATCCACCAGAGTAGTTTGCCGGTTGTGCAATTGATAGAACATCCGTTCCGAATCCGTTGTGTAGTTGCGTTCCATTATTTCTCTTTCCTTCCTTTACGTTTTTGTGTCTTTCTGTTCACTCGGCAACATTTGGGTAATTGGTTAAAGGAACATAGACGAACAGAAAAACGGCAAACGATGGTCCGCTTCTCTGTGTGTACTTGAAGTATACAAACAGGTGCGATTTTTTGTTTCTTGCGTTACGTCCCGACCAAGTCTATTTACGAGCGCTGACGCGACCAGCTACTCTATTGGTTGTCTGCGCATGGTGATGATGAGGCTAAAGAAGCCTGAAGAGCACAGCTCGTAAGATAAGTACACGTATGGGGAAAAAAGATCACTCCGAAATGACGCAAGTAGTATTTCGCGGAGCTTTTTTGTTATTCTATCAATGAGTATTATTTTTTGCTTATGGTACACACCTTTAACGCCATAAGAAATATTTTGTTAGTTTGTTTTTCTACCCTTCCAATGATAATTTTTTACATAAATCTAAAGATACAATTGATCACATCTCTGTAGCTTTGGTAATAACAATAATTAATCCTTATGTTTATTTTCCTCTTTTTAATATTCGTGATACTTTAAAATATGTATTTGTGATGTACATATAGTTCCAACGTTTTGTTAGCTAAACATCTAATAACATTAATAGATAAAGCGTTGATATATGATTTAATTTGCAAACGACCTTGCATGCAGTTGCACTTCATCCAAATTGCGTGCACAGCGTGTTGTGCTGTTTACCTCGCCTTAAGTTTTTTTCTTTCATTACGCACTATAAATTTAGCTTCTAAGGTGATGCCTCCAAGTTTTGCAGTGAGTTTCTCGCTTCTATCTAGAAGTGAATCGAAGTCGCCCATCCAGTGACTTGTACGAGTGCACTTGCAGCTCACTCTCCGAAATCGTTCGTAATCGCTCCAATATGCACCTGCTGCTCATGCTCATAGAGAATAAATCTCTTTCCAAACTCCATTCACAAGGAATGAAGGATTGCATATGATTCCCAAGGGCGCTGTTCCAACTTTTCGAGGTAGTGCCTCGATGGCATCGTTGCTTCAGGGAATTACATTTTTTGCCGTTGATTTTCGTTGCTCTAAAGCTGCTCTCTCGCTGCAGCTTTATCCCTTCCAGAGGAGCTTTTTTGTGATTTTAAGAGCAACTAGCGCCACTCAACAAATCGTGCAGATGAATTCACGCTTTTGATTGTTTCTGTTAAGTTGGATTTGTTGCTCTCTCGCTCTCGGACTGTTTCAAACTTGTGGCTCGACCGTTAGTGGATCGTGCCTCGTATGGTCAGTTGCGAGTGAAACGTGGCCAAACACGGAAGTGCCGGATTCCCCCGCGGCTGGCTGGTGCGAATAGAGGCGCGCGCGCGCGAAAGCCCTGTACACATACATCCAAAGTGACTCTGATTGTGGTTGGCGATCGTGCACTGCATCGTGGCTGTAACGTCCTTTACCCATCCGTGCGCTAACCAGGGTATTTTTACTGATCCGTCATCTGTGTCCCGGTTCTAAATAGCGTTCGTGCGTATTTTACGTGTTATCGTGCGTGTTAAACTGCACTAAATCCATTGTTGCTTGACATAGATCACTTGTTGCGACGATTAGCAGTAGGGATAGATCGGCGATCTGTTGTTTCCTACCCCGTTAATAAACACCAGATTTCGTCTAATCGCTTTTGAAATTTGGAATTCCGGTATGCATACGCCAACCATACACTAACGCCGCACTAACGGAACTTAAGGTTCCAACGGTATTACACCGGTCGGTAGCCACGACGCAGAACGCAATGATGAGAGAAAGTTTGGTGTTTTGTTTTTCTACATTTTCGTTTATGGTGCCTCTTTTGAAAGCCCAACATTTCCAAAAATCAACACTCCGGTGAAACCTGAGGCCCGAAATTGGATGATTTTTTTAAAGTAATGGTTATATTCTTCGAGGCACGCAAAACCGGTTCATATCATGCCATCATCATGTTGCATCCAGTGAAAGACCTTGAAACACATTTGGCATGCGCTTTTGGAATGCTTCCCAAAAGGCAGACGTTTATATGAAAGTCAGTTAATTGAATACAACAGAGTGAAACTAAGCATAAATTAGAAACTTGCCAAAAGCTCCGAAAAGTTAATTCGACTTTCAACTACATAAAATCTCCGAAAAGCTTCTCTACTCTTTGTGGACAATATTAGCGCTGCACTATTGGGCTTATTCACGATGGCCTGTGCTATGCTGTTCGATTGACTCACTTCTCTTCCATATTATGTAAGCCGCGGAGCTGAGTTAAATGATCTGTGCGCGCGGAATGTATATTGCGAGGAAGTGGCCGTATAACCGGACCGGTTTTCCGTGTTTGCATCATGCGATCATCTCTCGTGATAATGTTGTGTGTTTGTGTGTTGTGACTTGGATTTCACTGCGAGAGAACCTTGCCCACAGAAGAAATCAAAAATAAAATTCACGCAAAACTTCCCAACTCTGTCCAAAAACCGCCAAAGAAGCTTTCACATTGCGCGATATCATTCGACGCATGTTGAACAACGTTACAACTTTCCCTTCGGATGATTTGGTTCACCTTCCGGTTAAAAGTATTATGTGTCATGGGGAAAAAGGTGCTACAGCTGGAACAAGCAAAATGGGATGTTTGTAGAGTGTATCTTTAGTTTATCACATTTCTTTTTCCGTCACAATTACCACAGTGATTGGTGGTGACCGAGCCGCATGTTGAGTAGGTCAGATTTCTTGTGCAACCGTTCACAGCAAAGTACACTCGTTAGTCTCTACAGCTTCTAACTGGGTCCATCGTGCCCTTGCGAGTGTACGTAAGCAATCGCGTCAGCTGGCTTTGACAGGTTGCAATCGATTTATGTGCTAGCGTTAGTGTTTGTGGAGTGTCGCAAAACGACCCAGGAAGATAGAGCTCTTCGATACGTCGGATACATAGTTTTGTAGTTAGATAGTTTTTCTCCAAAAGGTTCGAGCATGTGTATGTGAGTGGTGTTTTCACCTGTCCACCGGTAGTGAAATCCGCTAGTGATAGCGATAGCAAAATCTGTAGTGAAAGTGCAAAAAACATATTGATTTTGTCGTGATTGAATTATCCTACCGGTCCCAAATACGGCACACCTCTCGCTTCGGTGTGCAGTTTATCAGCAAAATCAATATTAGTGCCACGGTGTAGCTTGTATTTAATACACGTGCGCTGCTGCAGTGTGGGAATTGGTGCAAAGGAAACCAAAACAAAATTGAGACCCTGTCGTGGTTGGTAACGGTGCCGGTGACCAACTGGAACAGTAGAAACACGGTGCTTTTATTGGGTTCGACCATTCTATTGCTCGCCCTTGCGCGGGAAATAATGTTGAAGAGAAGAGCGAGCAAACGATTCGTGCTGGCAGAAACCGGTGAGGAAAGCTCCTGGAATACTACCGCAGATAATGACCAGATGGCTACGCCACAGCAAGCACCACCGGTGATCAACCTGGAGACGGCCGTCCCGAGCGGCAGCACTAGCGCCAGCAGCAGCTTCAGCGAGGACAACGGAGTCAACATGCACGGTGCTGGTAGTGAGGGCCTGAAGGTCCCTCTAACCAATAATCTGCACCTGTCCGTGTCCGGGGGTTTGAAGTTAGTATTTGTTTCTGAAACGTTAGTAATATCTACTTGATAAGCCATTTGGATGATCACATTTTGCAATTAATTTAATGGTTTTTACTGTGAAAGGAATAATGATAATTTAAAGGTATTTACCGTTAATTTATATCAATGCATATAGTGCCGAAAGGATAAATAATTTACGTCCATTTCGGTAACTAAATTTCTTCTGAGTACGCGAGTATGTTTTTATACAGTTTTCGAGACGATTCTCGGAGGATCGTAATAATTATTTTATATTCGATCGCAGCAATGCAGAACCAGAACTTTTTTGAGTAAAACTGGGAAAATTTATATAATGAAACCTTAAATCTCAAACAATAACAATATGAGACAGCGGTGTAAAATATCCATCAAATACAGTTTATGATCATTGATCAGTCCTTCGTTCTGTTTCATGTCCCTTTTCTGTCCTAAGTCACGAAATTTTCAAATTGTGAAGCAAAAAAAACCTTGTTTCTGCTACAAAAGGGTGATATTTCTTTCCCGAAACTCCTGTTCGTTCCAAGTCCCAGTTCGAGTGTTCGTCGTCTTTTGAGTTGAAGTCTCTATTGATTTCCAACATGTTGCCCTTACCGGAGGATTGCATACAGTGTCCAAGCCTAATAAATAATTTAATTTGAGATGTAAACTAATAATTCAATTAGAAATCGTACCGATCTGAACTATAGGAAAGCTCTAGTTTTTTTTTCCTTTTTTATTTATGATAGGCTTTTTTCCTTCCACTTCATTATCTCTTACACGTGCGCGATGCTTAACTTGAGCAAGTGTTGCGTGAACTTATCCTGAACAAAAGAAAATTGAAACCACTCTTCTAGCCGATGTTCATCGTTTTTTTTTTTTTGGATGGGTTGCAACGACCTCCTGCGACGTATTGACAGGCGACTTCGTATGGTCCAACGAACTGCTTCTGTCTACCGGAGTGTCTGAGTGCCTTCAAAAGACCTTCAAATGACAGTCCAAACTGCCCCTGTTCGAATGGAGAGCTCGTCGCTTCCATCCCCACCTATTCGCCACCCAAAATACCCTCCATACCTCTCTCTTCGCACCCCTTTTCACACTCATAAGGTACATTTGGTGCGGTTCATCTATTTTGAAGATTTTGTGCAACACAGTGGGTTAGCGTAACAGCGCTGTTTTCGGCCTCGGTTACGTTTACAGCACGAGCAGCAGTCCCCTTCCAAAGATGCTCGTTTGCTCATGGACCAACCCCGCTGGTCTTCCATTTGTCTGCCGCACTGTAATAATACCGCCTTGAAATGCTCTTTTGTCGAAAGTGAACCAACAACCATATCGGTGGGGCGGTCTGTTAAGCGGCCGATTTTGCAACGATCCCCAGTGCTTGGAAGGTCCTCGTCCGAGTCGTTTCGGTGTTATTGTTTCCTATATGTTTGTTTTCTTATCGCTCGATACACTGATGACTGAAGTTTAGTGCGCTTGGTGCGAATACTATAATACTTTCACCGAAAACAGTGCGATGTTGTAACAGTGTCATCACAAGAGAACAACTTCCACCTCGATCATTTGTGAAAGAAAGTCTGCAAAATTGTCCTATTCTTGAGATCACTTTTGTTACAAAGTTTAAATGAAAGAGAAACACGCAAAAGCGGGTAGCAAAGTTCTCACCGTACTGGATACATTGCTGTGCCGTGGACGGCACAATGACGCACAAGCTTCGTTCACCTTTCCTGGTTTATCTAATCCCGATCCAGAATTAACACCCCGGCACAGTTCGGAGACACAAACCGAATCAACATGGATGGTGTGGTTAGTGTTGTTTGTAAAATTCTCCTTTTCGTTTTATCTCACATGCATCGCAATACAGCGGTCTTTTTGATGATGGCATCGCCCCATTAAAAATGTTCTAAGCTCAAATGCAAAATATTTGTTCACTTTACTAAAGTTACTTCTGTACATTTTTTTTTCTTTTTAGGCCTAGTATGTCCCATGGTACGGGACTGGGACTGCAGCGTGGCCAGGAACGTGACTTTGTTCTATCAACGACAGAGGAGTTTGTGAAGAAATTCAACGGAACGCGGGTCATCAACAAGGTATGAACATCTACAGGGCAGGGAGGCGATATGCCTCTTACTTCGCCATTCCTAACGAATGTCGGATGATTTTATGACGTTCGCGTGACGGAAGGCCCTTTTTTGCTGTGTTTGAATCAGTCGCTAACAACTCAGAGGATAGTGTTCAATGTCGAATGTAATTGCAATTGCTAGTTGGTGGAAGCTATCAGCGTTCCCTACTGTTGGCGCAGACAATAACGGAAATTTATGCGTGCGGCGGGGATAGGATTGTTAGCTTACAATTTTTGTATGAAATAATTCTTTTGTAGCCCATTGGATCATACCCACCCAATATAATCTGCGGATGTTTTGCCCCTCGGTTCGTCGCAAAAGCTATTGGCAAATTTTGCTTCGACTCAATGAACACAAAAACGTCGATTACTCTTTTAAAGGTCATGTCCGGTGGCGGATTGCACCATTCAATTGACCTTGTGGATCACCTTGAGCAGGTGATGTTTTGGTATTGAGAAGTATTTTTCTCATTTTATTTACAGTGAAATATTAAAGTACGCTTAATAGTTAGAAAATTTCCAAGCAAACTAACAGCGCGACTTAACCTTTACACGAGTTCCATCGAAATTCCACATAAAATTATCCAGTTACCTGTTGGTAATCAATTCACATCGTCATCACAACTGTTTACACGCGTATAATAATATCGCGATTATTTGCTTCTATAATTGACGAATTACGCAACAATTTATTCTGCGTTAACATAATTATTAAACGTTGATCTTCGACAAACTTTTCTTTGTTTTGTTTACCGTAGGTGCTCATCGCAAACAATGGAATCGCGGCGGTTAAGTGTATGCGATCGATCCGTCGCTGGTCGTACGAGATGTTTAAGAATGAGCGTGCGGTACGGTTCGTGGTGATGGTTACGCCGGAAGATCTGAAAGCAAACGCGGAATACATAAAGATGGCGGATCATTACGTACCAGTACCAGGCGGTTCGAACAACAACAACTACGCGAACGTGGAACTGATTGTTGATATTGCACTACGGACACAGGTGCAGGCGGTGTGGGCAGGTTGGGGTCACGCTTCCGAGAATCCTAAACTACCGGAACTGCTGCACAAGAAGAGTCTAGTGTTTCTTGGCCCGCCGGAACGAGCCATGTGGGCACTCGGAGATAAGGTGGCATCCTCGATCGTGGCGCAAACGGCCGAAATTCCCACGCTGCCATGGTCCGGCTCGGAACTGAAAGCCCAGTACAGTGGCAAGAAGATCAAGATTTCCAGCGAACTGTTTGCCCGTGGCTGTGTGACCACATCTGATCAGGGACTGATAGCAGCAGGCAAAATTGGTTTTCCGGTAATGATTAAAGCCTCCGAAGGCGGTGGCGGCAAGGGTATTCGACGTGTGGACAGCCCAGATGAGTTTCCGGCACTGTTCCGACAGGTTCAGGCAGAAGTGCCCGGTTCTCCCATTTTCGTGATGAAGTTGGCTCGAGGTGCCCGCCATCTCGAGGTGCAACTACTGGCCGATCAGTACGGCAATGCGATCAGTTTATTCGGACGTGACTGCTCCATTCAGCGGCGGCATCAGAAGATCATTGAAGAGGCACCGGCCGTCATTGCCGATCCGGCCGTGTTTGAGGAAATGGAAAAATCGGCCGTTCGGTTGGCGAAGATGGTCGGCTATGTGAGCGCTGGCACGGTGGAGTATCTGTACGATTCGGAGGGCAAATATTTCTTCCTCGAGCTGAATCCACGTCTGCAAGTGGAGCATCCGTGTACGGAGATGGTGGCTGATGTGAATCTGCCCGCCTGTCAGTTGCAGATCGGCATGGGAATTCCGCTGTATCGTATCAAAGACATCCGGCTGCTGTATGGTGAAAACCCTTGGGGCAGTACGGTGATAGACTTTGACAACCCGGCTCAAAAGCCGCGCCCCTGGGGTCATGTCATTGCGGCTCGTATCACATCCGAGAATCCGGACGAAGGTTTCAAGCCTAGTTCGGGCACGGTGCAGGAGTTGAACTTCCGCTCGAGCAAAAACGTCTGGGGATATTTCAGTGTTGCAGCGTCGGGTGGCCTGCATGAGTTTGCCGACTCGCAGTTTGGACATTGCTTCTCCTGGGGCGAGAATCGCCAGCAGGCTCGAGAAAATCTCGTCATTGCGCTGAAGGAACTCTCGATTCGAGGCGATTTCCGGACTACGGTTGAATACCTGATCACGCTGCTAGAAACGAACAGCTTCCTGGATAACACAATCGACACGGCCTGGCTCGACGCGCTTATCGCCGAACGTGTTCAATCGGACAAGCCGGACATTATATTGGGTGTGGTATGTGGTGCGCTGCACATTGCCGACCGTAAGGTGACCGATGCGTTTGCGAGCTTTAAAGGTTCAATGGAGAAAGGACAAATTCAGGCAGCGAATACGCTTACGAATGTGATCGACGTGGAGCTTATCGCGGAGGGTGTCCGTTACAAGGTGCAAGCCGCTAAGAGTGGCCCGAACACATACTTCCTCGTTATGAACGGGTCCTTTAAGGAGGTGGAAGTACATCGACTGTCCGATGGCGGCATGTTACTGTCGCTTGAAGGTTCCAGCTACACGACCTACATGAAGGAGGAAGTCGATCGCTACCGTATCGTTATCGGTAATCAGACCTGCGTATTCGAGAAGGAAAACGATCCATCACTGTTACGGTCCCCGTCGGCTGGCAAAGTCATCAGTCTGTTGCTAGAGGACGGCGCACACGTTTCGAAGGGTCAAGCCTATGCGGAAATCGAGGTGATGAAGATGGTCATGACATTGAAGGCGAACGAGGCGGGTACTGTAACGTTTGTGCGCCGTCCGGGTGCCGTGCTCGATGCGGGCACCTTGATCGGTCACCTCGAACTGGACGATCCATCGCTGGTGACGAAGGCGCAACCGTACAAGAACTCCTGGCCCATCATCGAGAATGTTCAAATACCGGAAAAGCTTAACCGTATTCATTCGAGCTACAAGACGGTTTTGGAAAACACTCTGGCTGGTTACTGTCTGCCGGATCCATACAATGCGCCGCGTTTGCGTGAAATTATTGAAAAGTTCATGCTAAGCTTGCGCGATCCATCACTGCCATTGTTGGAGCTGCAGGAGGTAATTGCCTCCATCTCGGGACGCATTCCTCTATCAGTGGAGAAGAAGATTCGCAAGCTGATGCAGCTGTACGAACGTAATATTACCAGCGTACTAGCACAGTTTCCCTCACAGAGCATCGCGAGCGTTATCGACAGTCATGCGGCTACGCTGCAAAAGCGCGCCGATCGCGATGTGTTCTTCCTGACAACCCAGGGCATCGTGCAGCTGGTGCAGCGCTACCGCAACGGTATCCGTGGCCGCATGAAGGCTGCGGTACATGAGCTACTCAAGCAATATTATGCCGTGGAGTCGCAGTTCCAACATGGCCACTATGACAAGTGCGTTGCTGCCATTCGAGAAAAGCATAAGGATGATATGGACGTTGTGGTAGGGACGATCTTTTCCCACAGCCAGGTAGCGAAGAAGAATCTTCTGGTTACGTTGCTGATTGATCATCTGTGGGCGAATGAACCGGGTTTAACAGACGAGCTGGCTGCTACGCTGGGTGAGCTGACGTCTTTGAATCGGGCCGAACACTCGCGAGTGGCCCTTCGTGCCCGGCAGGTGTTGATCGCTTCCCATCAACCGGCGTACGAGCTGCGCCACAACCAGATGGAATCCATTTTCCTCTCGGCAGTCGACATGTACGGACACGATTTTCATCCGGAGAATTTGCAACGGTTGATCCAGTCGGAGACGTCTATCTTTGATATTTTGCACGACTTCTTCTACCATTCGAATCGTGCTGTATGTAACGCAGCACTGGAGGTATACGTGCGTCGTGCTTACACTTCATACGAACTGACCTGCCTGCAGCATCTGGAGCTATCCGGAGAGGTACCACTGGTTCACTTCCAATTCCTACTGCCTACAGCACATCCAAATCGATACAAGTACGTGTTGCTAGAATTATTGATAGATAATCAGGGAAGTATAACAGTAAAGGGTTGGTCTGTTTTTATATTTCAGTTCGGAAGGAAACGATTCCGATGCTATTCCGGACTCATTCATGCGCACCGGCTGTATGGCTGCTTTTGATTCGTTCGAGCACTTCAATCAATATTCGGATGAAATTTTGGACCTGCTCGAGGATTATGCTTCGCCCGTGTTCGTCAACGCAAAAGTGCTGGAAGCCGTCGAAGGAGCTGATTCCGACCGCAGAATGAGCACATCGATCAACGTATCGATATCGGACCAGGTGAATCGTGTGATGGAGAGCGAAAATGCAGCACGTAAGCAATCTGTGGCATCATAAAAAATGGTATTCGAGAAATGTAATTTACTCTCCCTTTCTTCCGATTCCTCAGCCCGACCATCGGAAGCCATTCATATTTTGAGCATTGCTGTACGAGACATGGGCGACATGGATGATCATCAGATGGAGCAAGTATTTGGTTCGTTTTGCAATCAACATCGCGAGGAGCTGCTCAGCCGTCGCGTGAGACGAATTACTTTTGCTGCATTAAAAAAGTATGTCCTTGAACGCTTCGTCCACGGCATTCACATAGAAAAAGGAAAACAAACATTAATGTTTGTATATTTTCATTACAGACGGCAGTTCCCTAAATTCTTTACGTACCGTGCGCGGGACCAATTCGAGGAGGATCGTATTTATCGGCACCTCGAGCCAGCCTGTGCCTTCCAGCTAGAGTTGAATCGTATGAAGACGTACGATCTGGAAGCATTGCCAACAGCAAACCAAAAGATGCATCTTTACCTCGGCCGGGCCAAGGTGCCGAAGGGTCAGGAAGTGACAGACTTCCGGTTTTTCATCCGCTCCATTATTCGTCACTCGGATTTGATTACGAAGGAAGCATCGTTCGAATATCTGCAAAATGAAGGCGAGCGGGTACTGTTGGAAGCGATGGACGAGCTGGAAGTAGCGTTCTCCCATCCACAGGCCAAACGCACCGATTGTAATCACATCTTCCTTAACTTCGTACCGACTGTCATCATGGATCCGGCAAAAATTGAAGAATCCGTCTCGAAGATGGTGTACCGGTACGGACCGCGGCTGTGGAAGTTGCGTGTCTTGCAGGCCGAACTGAAGATGGTCATTCGCCAAACACCCCAGTCGCCTACGACCTCGGTACGGCTCTGTATTGCGAATGATTCCGGATATTTCCTCGACATCGCCATGTATACTGAGGTGACGGATCCGGAAACGCACGTCATCAAATTCCAGGCCTATGGAAACCGGCAAGGGGCACTGCACGGACTGCCGATATCGTCTCCGTATATGACCAAAGATTTCTTGCAACAGAAGCGCTTCCAGGCACAATCGAATGGGACAACGTACGTGTACGACATACCGGACATGTTCCGACAGATGACTGAGCGGCTGTGGAAGGAGTTTTCCAAAGCGCGACCCACGGAGGATATCCGCATCCCGGAGAAAATCCTACTGGAGTGTAACGAGCTAGTGCTGAACGGCGATAATCTGGAGGAGATCCAGCGTCTGCCCGGCGAAAACAACGTTGGCATGGTTGCGTGGCGCATCGTGCTTGCCACGCCGGAGTTTGCCAAAGGCCGTGAGATTATCGTGATTGCAAACGATCTGACCTACCTGATCGGTTCCTTCGGACCGCAGGAGGATCTGCTGTTCTTCAAGGCGTCGGAATTGTCGCGGCAGCGCAAATGTCCTCGCATCTACATCTCAGTAAACAGCGGTGCTCGTATCGGGCTGGCGGAGGAAGTGAAATCACTGTTCAAGGTCGCTTGGGAAGATCCCGAAGAACCGGAGAAGGGCTTCAAGTACCTGTACCTCACTACGGAAGACTATAGCAAAATAGCGAACAGCAATTCGGTGCGTGCGATACTAATCGAGGATGAGGGCGAACCACGGTACAAGATTACGGACATTATTGGCACAACGGATGGGCTCGGTGTGGAGAACCTGCGATACGCGGGCATGATTGCCGGTGAGACGTCGCGTGCGTACGAAGATGTCGTCACAATTTCGATGGTCACCTGCCGCACAATCGGCATTGGATCGTACCTTGTGCGGTTGGGTCAACGTGTTATTCAGATCGACAACTCGCACATTATCCTGACTGGCTTTGCCGCACTGAACAAGCTGCTGGGACGTAAAGTGTACGCCTCCAACAATCAGCTCGGTGGCATTCAGATTATGCACAACAATGGTGTGACACACAAGACCGAAGCTCTCGATCAGGATGGTGTGTACACGATTCTGCACTGGCTGTCCTACATTCCGAATGCTCGCGGCGGTACCCTGCCGATCGTAACGCCAAGTGATCCGATCGATCGTATGATCGACTTCACGCCCACCAAAGCACCGTACGATCCGCGCTGGATGTTGGCTGGCCGTTACAATCCCTCCAATCCGTCCGACTGGGAGACGGGTTTCTTCGATCGGGGCACGTTCGCGGAAATCATGGAGCCATGGGCACAGACGGTCGTAACAGGGCGTGCCAAGCTGGGTGGAATACCGGTGGGTGTAATTGCCGTTGAAACGCGCACCGTCGAGGTGACCATACCGGCTGATCCGGCCAATTTGGATTCGGAAGCGAAAACGTTCCAGCAGGCCGGTCAGGTTTGGTTCCCGGATTCTTCCTTCAAGACAGCACAGGCGATCAAGGACTTTGGACGTGAGGAACTGCCGCTCATCATCCTAGCCAATTGGCGTGGATTCTCCGGAGGACAGAAAGGTGTGGTTTGGCTGCGTAGTTTAATGGAGTGTTCAGGTAATTAATGCATCTTGTTTTTGTTTCAGATATGTACGAACAAATTGTCAAGTTCGGTGCCTACATTGTTGATGGATTGCGAGAGTATAAACAGCCCGTTATTGTCTACCTCCCACCGAATGCCGAGCTGCGCGGTGGCGCTTGGGCCGTGCTAGACCCTACGATTAATCCACGCTACATGGAAACGTATGCCGATCCGGAGTCGCGCGCCGGTGTTCTGGAACCGGAAGGTATCGTGGAGGTGAAATACAAAGAGAAGGACATAGTGAAAACTATTCAACGTCTTGATCCAGCCGCGATTGATGTAAGTGTTGCGCAGTTGTTATTTTGTGCACGTGCTTCGAGTGACACTTTCCTTCACGCTTTTTTACAGCTTAAAAATCAACTGGCTGCAGCGGATGAGAACAAGGAGCTGATTGCGGAGCTGGAGAGCAAAATCAAAGCACGAACGAATGCATTGTTGCAAAATTATCACCCGGTGGCTGTACATTTTGCGGATCTGCACGACACACCCGAACGTATGCTGGAGAAGGGCTGCATTAGTGAAATTGTACCGTGGCGTAACTCACGTAACTGGATCTACTGGCGCCTCCGACGGTTGCTGCTGGAAGAGTATTTCATCAAGCAGATTTTCGAAGCACAAGATGATCTGTCAGTCGGCCAGGCGAAATCCATGCTGCGCAGATGGTTCGTGGAGGACAAGGGAGCTACGGAGGTGCGTGTTGTTTAGTGCAAGGGATTTTTGTATGTGAAATGAAAAACCTTTTTATTTTCGCTTGTGTTTATTTCAGGCATACCTATGGGAGACAAATGAGTCGGCAGTTGAATGGTTAGAAAATCAGAAACGCACCGATTCGACCGTTTCCCGCAATATCTACTCAGTTAAAAGAAGCGCAATAATCTCACGGATTCGTCTGTCGTTAAATGTATGCTGCTTGCTTTCCTATTTTCCCCCTTCAAGTGTAGCGTGACTAATCATTATGTGTTGCTCCTTTGCAGGACTTTCCGGAGGCCACACTGGATGCGGTTGTTGGACTCTGTGAAAAACTGTCGCCCGCACAACGTGGCGAGGTAGTGAAAACGCTTGCCCAGCTCACCGACAACGATCACCCAAGTATCGTCGGATGACAACGTTTCAACTGTACATAACGGAAACGCTCGAAGCGGAAACGTTAAGTGAATGGGAAAGCCAGCACGCTGGAGTGTTAGTTAATAATTTAGCGACGAGTTGCACAGTAATGCAATTGGGGTAAACAGTAGCGAAAAGCTAGATGATAAGACTAGCGAAAGGTAATCCATATATAAATACATTTTTCGAGCCTGGTAAAACGGATGCGAAGGAAAAGTTGAACCAGCTGCTTTCGCCTTTCTTTCGTGTTTGGTGGAATCGTACCGGAAGGTTCGGTCGACTTTTCTCGTCGGTTCGATAAAGCGCAATCAAACTTTTGCACATTTCTAAACTAGAGTTGTTCAGCCGCCTAGAAGGCGTGCTTAGGGTTTGTCCAATTTCGATAGAAAACAATTGCAGTCAGAGCAGCTTTAGCCAAAAGAAGCAGAATGACGATGAAGATGTGTTTGAACTCACCTGTTTTCTCTGATATAAAGATAACACACGCGCACATTCAATGGCTGACGGTTATATGTAAACGCATGCGAAGAATTCATCCTATTGCACGGAGAAAGGGTGCATAAACATTTCAAAACTATTTAATAAAAAGAAGTTAACGCTCACACTCAACAACATATACACACAACTACATAAATCACACATACAACCACACGCAAACAAATGTTCACGTTGGAACTGGGAACGTCGAAAACGCGAATTAAAAATCAATGAAATAGTGGAAAGTGTATGCGTACTGGTAATGAAAAGGTTCGCCGCAAAACAAACATATGGGAATACTTTACGTTAATTTGCCTGTACTAAGCTAAGCTACGCGTACGTTCGTTGTTACAAGGAACGATAAGCTGAAATTAGTTGTTAGGATTGTTTAGTAGTAATGGATAGGTTTTGTTCGTTTCAAACTTTCCATTCGCTAATGCTAAGTTCGTCGATAATGTTTTTTTTTTCTTCGCTTCTATCATTATTCGTACTGTGTACTAATTATCGGAATTCCGTCGTGCTCTGGTTAAAAATGAATATTACTACAATAAGAGGGGTTTCTTATAGCTACCGATTACATCCATTACAGCATTCGGTTTCTTCGGGGCAAAGATCCAAATGGCTACAGAATAAAATTCTTCAAAACATTTAGACGTATTTGGGAAGCAGACATTTTTGATGAAAGAAAAGTAAAACGAATCTATATTATTTTTTTAAATGGCCGCATATGCCGTTTAATCATTTAATAAATTTAATTTTCACCCAATGCTATGGGCTGTTAGTCCCAATCAGTAGAAAAAAAAAGAAAATTCAAAGAGGAAAAGTACACACACTCTTTAGCGTGCACACCTCTATGTAGCCCTCAATGAGGATAGTGGTGGACACGTTTGTTTTTACAGAACAACAGTTCCTTCGAGGATGTTGTGGATGTATACTCTTCTTCCACATTTATTTCATAACTGTCAACAAAAAAAGGTAAATCAATATCAAATTAATTTTATTTGCTCAATTTTTACAGCGCATAAATCATGTTTGCTGATTTTTTTCGAATTTTTATGCAAACTGGATCGTTTCGCACTCGGAGCGGATAGAACCAATCCGAACGGATTGTATTCTCCCCGAGTTGTTCTCAGACTGACAAACGGTCCATTTATCAGCTGTTGAACGCGCGGGAATTCGATGCCGCATTCGTTCGCTGACAATTTGCAGGTTTGTTCGTGAAAAGTGGAAACGGTGAAAACTCGACGCAGCAATGCATCGACGAACACGTCTCAGTTTACGATCCTCCTCGATCAACGATAAGGAAAACGACAATGAACATGCACAGCTGCCAACAACGCCACGAAAGCGTCGATCAAAGGTACCGATCGCCGCACAAGCGGAAGAACTGGATGAGGAATGTGTTATGAAATCGCCCAAACAAGTTACCCGCGGTTTCCAACGGCTGTCGGATGTTGAAGAGTTCGGAAATGGATCGCAGAAAGTGGCGGCCACGGATGTGATGGGTAAACTGCCCGAACGCGAAAAGGAATACGATGAGCTGGTAAGCTACGTCGAGAATGTTTTGAGCGCTGATGGATCGGGAAGTTTGTACATAAGGTAAGTCATTGAAACTGTTTTTATAAGCAAAAAACAAAAAACCCTGCTTCTTCTTTGCTAGTGGTCCACCGGGAACGGGAAAAACGGCCACACTTCAGCGGATACTGAATCATCAATCGTTTGTTAAGAAATTAAAGCCCGTCTACATTAACTGTACGTCGATCAAGAGCGTCGGTAGCATATACAAAAAGATCACAGAGGAACTAGATTTGAAGGTGAGCGGAACCACGGAGAAGGCGTACCAGGCGGCAATTGAGGCGTACCTACAGCGGAAGCACAAAACCATCATGCTGGTGTTAGACGAAATTGATCAACTGTCGAGCAGCAAGCAAACGATCCTGTACAGCATCTTTGAGTGGCCAGTACAACCAACAGCACGGCTCATACTGATCGGTATTGCCAACGCGCTTGATCTTACCGATCGATTGCTCGCCCGGTTGCAGGCTCGCTGCGAACTGAAGCCTCATCTTATACAGTTCCTACCGTACACGAAGCAACAAATCGTGACCATTTTGAAGTCCTCACTGGAAGAAACCAACTCACTGGCGCGTTTTCCGGAAGCGGCCCTCGGATTGCTTGCGGCAAAGGTAGCCTCGACCTCGGGTGACATCCGACGCGCACTATTCATTGCACGGCGCTTGGTGGAGAGTGCGAAGAAAGAGGACCGTAAAGGCAACTTAACCACACCAACTGTGGTCAGCATGGGGCACGTGATGACGGTACTGAAGCAAGTATACGGCGCATCGCAGACGCTTGCCAACGATCTCGAGGAAGGGTTTCCACTGCAGCAGAAGCTGCTCATCTGTTCGCTGATGTTGTTGCTAAAGCACGGCAAGAACAAAGATATCACCGTCGGGAAGCTGCACGACGTGTACAAAACGATCTGCACCAAGCGAAACATACAGGCCGTCGATCAGACGGAGTTCATCGGTCTGTGCTCGTTGGTGGAGACGCGAGGTATTGTGCGTTTGCAGGGCAAAAAGGAACCCCGGATGCATCGTGTGTGTTTGCAGTGGGACGAGGAAGAGGTTAGCTCGGCCCTGAACGATAAGCAGCTTATTACGAGCATCATCACTGATGTTTCCTGTTTGGGAAAGTAGCATTATTTCACTTTTATTTATACCGCGTGCGTGTTGTTTTGTGACAAATTTTCAATAAACGAAAATAATTATTAACGAAGTTGATAAAAGCGTTGGAACGCAAACGGTTTTCACATATGTACCGATTGATAGAGCAACAATGGGTAACAATCATTTCAAAAACATACCGGTTACCATGGCAACGCGCATCTACCAAACAACTGTCCTGCTGTTTAGCATTGCTGGGAGTTCCGAGTAACAAAAAAGAAAGCGGAAGCATTTGTTCTGCACAGTATTTACGCACGGTCAACAGAAAATCCCCCCGATGGATTTGTATGACGAAATGTACGAAATTAAAAATGGCCGCGAGATTGACGACAGTCCTCCGCCCGATCTGGACGTTTCCGGTTCGCTGCAGTTCATCAACCAGGAGGACGACGAAGACGACGAGGAAGACCATCCGGATGGACGTGAGCAGAGAAAGGTAAACGGTCGATACGGTGGTACCAGCTGGCCAAATGGGCAATGAATCCCGCCCGGGGTTGCTAATCGAATCGTAACTTTTGCCGTTTGTGCAGGAAAGCTTCAATGAAAGCCACCCGATGAGTTTGCTGGAGGAAGGCACCAAGGTGGGACGTGTAGGGGCTGGTAGGTTTGCCGTGTTATTACATGTTTGTGGTTGTGTACCATGTGCCATGAATGTTTGTGTCGCTTTTGTGTGGTGGGTGTTAAACATGATTCTTCCTTAGAGCCAAACTCGAAACGTGAACAGCTGCGTAAGAACGATTCCCTTACAGACAGCAGTGCCAGCATGTCGGACGACGAGAAAGAACCGGTCAAGAAGCTGGTCGAGGAGAAGGAATTTAATCCGAAGCTGTACGAAAACATTGACGCACCGGGTGAGGTGAAGGATCTGTTCCAGTACATCTCGCGCTACACTCCGCAGCGGATCGCGATCGAGTTTAAGCTTAAAATCTTCATACCGGAGTTTATACCGGCCGTGGGCGATATTGATGCGTTCCTGAAGGTTTGCCCTCCCGGGCCGGTGAGCGAGAAGAAAAGCAATAAGTTGAACGGGCACATTCAAAATTTGGGACTAATGGTCAGTGCGTTTACTTTCGCGTTTAGTATCAGACTTGCATTTACTACTCCTATTCTCGCAGATACTGGATGAACCGTGCGGCGATCAGAGTGACAGTGTGCTGTTGCAAATGAAGCTACGATCGATATTTACCAAACCGATCGAAACACCGTCCGCGATCGTGCGCAATGCCCGGGACATCGATCGTTGGATAACCGAGATACAGGCGCTGCGTGCAAGCCAATCGATCCAAAGCGTTAACACACAAAAGCAATCGATCGTCAATATCGACAGCCTGATGTCCGAATGGCCAGAAGAGATGGAGCGAACGCTCGATACGCTTGGCTTTCCGTCGGCTAAGCTGGATTGTGGTTTGACGAGCTATATAAAGATCATATGCAACATCTTCGACATACCGTTACCGGCTAGCGAGAATCAGGCCGATTACATCTACGCACTGTACAATCTTTTCAACCTATTCTTGGCCATAAAGCAGCAGAACAGTTTGTAGAAGTAGCTGATGTTTATTATCATTCATTCAACAACGGTACATAAATGAGGTAACATAAAAACGGAGAGGAAGTTGTGATAATGCTTACGTTTAACCATGAGAAATCTTTGTATAAAAAGCACACACTCGTTGGTATGCTGTTGGTAAAGCTTTTGTATGCTGTTTTTTTGTAACAGTTTCAATAACAACAGCTTCTGTTGGGCCTGCCTGTAGGAGGTGTATTAATAATGGGTCTTTAATACGTTAGCCAACACCCTATCCGGTTCATTCCTTCGTAGCAAGGACACACGATCCGGTTATGCGTTACAATATGTTTAGTAAGTCAGAAATCGCAGACATGACTAAAATGTTCATTGCGACCAAAAGAGAGAGAACGGCTACCGTTCGAAAATTATTTTAAAATACTAACGTACGCATCTTTGATTCCAAACTGATAGAAGGCAAGAAATGGAAAGTATTTGATCAGGAATCGGGACATTACCATCTGCATGTTAAAGTACCACCGGAATAGGGCAATATTCAGCAGTACCGAATGGATATAGCACACGACGCACAGCAGAAACCGAGAATAGCGGCCAAACTGTTCGTAGTGGCGTACATTTCGCACTGATTCTTTTGCATCTGCAGCTACCTCATCGTGCCAATAGTGGTATCCGGGGATATTGTTGAGCCGCTTGGTCATAAACAGAAAGCTGTCGTATTCGATAAATGGATTGAAACACCACAAACCTTCGATGAGCGCTTTGCCCATCTTTACAAATTCGGTCGTGTGGTTTAATAGTGCTGGTTTCAATATTTCATCCGCTATCAATGACATCCGCTGCTCAGTCGTTTCGAACCGATCGGTGCAGGCATTGAATCTGGAAGTGGGGAATTAAATCGGCGTTACTATACGGAAAGCGGCACAGCGATAGGCGCAGTTCACAAAACCTTTCTTCGATGCCCATCATGTGTCCGATGACGCGCCAAAGGTGCACTAGAGCATCCATGTCCTCTGGATCGAACTGTACGCCAAGCTTGCGGTAGCTAATAATGGCGTAGCTGAAAAGGAAGGGCATCTCAAAATAAGCATTTTAAAGGATGATGATGATAAGGTTTCTTGGTTTTAAAGGTGTGGAATTGCCATACCGATGACAAGCTTTCAAGTTTTGCCTATTTCTGATTGCTGTGCCATCGTTTGACGAGAAAGAACAATTTGAACTTTCAAAATTGTCCATTTTTGGAGTCCACCCAAAGTGTACAATCATATTTAAGGATCTCTTTTCGCCTTGTTTTTTTAAACATATCAAATAATAACCACGACATCAAAAAGTCTCATAGCAATCACGATATTTTGTTATCGATTTAAAGTGATTATACAACGAAATCATAGTGGTCAGCCTGCCATATGGACCGATTCTTCCAAAATGAACGCACGAATGAATGAAGAAATGAACGAATGAATGGAGGTTTTGTTCTACCTGTTTTAGATCAACGACCAGCAATCAAAATCGCATAAAAAATATGCGGATCTTTTTCTCTTTTTTTAGTAATTTGTTATGTAAGCCGATTTACGTCACGCATACGTAAATTCGGATCTCGTATCAGAGCGTTCGTGCATCGATCGTGTATCGAACGCGATCGTTCCGCAGCTTCAGAATGAATACCATTTGACGCAACAACGAAGAAGATAAAAGAACATCTAAAAAAAAAACTGAGATATTTCAGCATCCAAGCTGTAGATGCTTGGCGTTAATGAGGCTATGCGAAACGGTGTACTATAATTTTTTTCTTGCTACTCCAGAGTCACACACTTTTTTATCTTTGCGTGAGTGTGTGAGCGTGTACTGCTTGTCGTATGGCAAACGAAAATTAAACTTAACTAACCATTACGATAGTCTAATTATCGTGCACTTTTTTGCTTCAAGCCATCTTACCCAACGAAGCCAAACTGTGTGATCGCCATGTCGCGCTGGGATATGATCATTCCTGTCCGAACGGATGCCGCCTGTTTGCTTACACCGGCATGCGTTTTTCTTACGTATGTGATCGATTTCCAGGCTCTAAAACGAAACAAATGGCCGTTACCGTCACGATTCGAATACGTGAAAGTACGTTCACGAATTCGCACCTAGAGGAGGGCACCATGTCCTCGTAGTACCATTCCAGAGTATGCAGTATGGTAGCGATATAGCGCCGATAAGCCGTTTTTGGCTCGGATGATTGATTCGTGTGAACCAAGATGCGCAAAATCGATGGTACCGTAACAATGGCAAGCAACCCGCACAGCTTCCCTAAAAACATGGCCAAAAAGTTGCGCTTAAAAAACGCTTGTGCCCTTCGGAGAGAAGCAAAAACATTAGCAACACAAAGGTTTAAATGGTAAGCCGTGTTGTTATCTAGTATATGTATCTATACCTTTTGATCTTCGCGCCATCGTACCATTCGGGCAGTTTGATGTCACCGTAATCCACCGAAATGTTGGCACCTTCTTCGAGCGTTTTCAAGTATTGTTGTGCTTCCGGGAGCTCTCCTGTTGCTGGCGCCGAAGAGAAAGTGGCCATGAAAATAGGGCCAAGTTTGAATCAAACGGAGTGAGTGGACTGATTGGATTAATAAGTGCTTACCCTGTTGTGAGTCGTCTGCTGTAATCATGCTGTGTGATGCGTTTACGCGAACAGATAGATCGCAATGGTGTACACCTTTATTTGTTCAATATGGGATAAGACTTTGGCGGAGTTGGTATTCAAGGGCCGATCTGTTCAACAGATTGACTATATGTTACTGCGTGATCTAGGTTCGCTGAATTTTGTTTACGTACCATACCGAGCGAGACGTTGAGCTGTTGAGAAGGGGTTATTCGCGGAACGAAAGAGAAAGCGAGAGAAGCTGTCTTCAGGCGTGAGAAGAGAGAGCCTCGTGAAATGAGCGCAGACAGCACTGGTGAGCAAACTAGTAAATGGAATGTTTGGTAAACCCTTGAAGTATTCAAACTCTTTATGGCTTTGTACTTTTATTTCTTTTAATCTAGTTTTTAGGTAAAAAATTCAAATTCCAGAACGTTACTGTATCCAAAGTGATTTTTTTATATTTCATTCCACATGGAAAGTAGGCTTAGAATCTATTTGTTTGACCCATTCCCGTTTTATCTTAAAATCTCTCTTAACGTTTTTTATTTGCTATTTTACATTTTGCAGATATTAGAACATGAAGAGTACTCAAGACCCAAAGGTAAGATGTCCTGTTGAAAGCTTAAGAAACATTTGGTCAGCAAAGCTTCACTCATTTCAGGAAGGAGAAAAGGGGAAGCGCCCAAAAAAAATCGGGTTTGTGGATCCCCAAGGAGATTCTGCTGGACAGGATGTAAGGAAAAGCACCGAAAGGACCTATGTAAGTGTTGGTTTGAGGTGTAAATGACATGAATATTACAATTATTACACAAAGCTTTGCTATTGTAGCGGAAATCAACGTATCCCCGGGAAAGCATGGCCGCCATGGCGGTAAGTCTTAAATCTGGTAACTGAAGGTGATGTGATAACCTGTGTGATAACCAATGTTCTTTGTTCTGCTTGTAGCGTAAATCATCCGTACTGATACTTTCTCGTTTATTGGGGCCAGCAATGACTTCCTCTCGGGCAGACAGAATGCTACACGATCGGACCAGTATGGTGAGTGTGATTATTTCCTGCTATGGTTCTCGTAGTCTAATGCTATTTCAATTCAATAGTACGTAGTGCCCCGTTTCCAAAACACCTACCGGTTGGAGTCTAAACATCCGCTGTGCCGTGAAACGATGCAAACCTTGATGGATCAATTTTTAAAGTCCTATCTAGACGAATACAAATACGTGCCGAAGCGTGCGAAGCAGTTGGCGGAATCTGTAAGCGAGGAATTAAGGAACCAGTTTAAACTGTGTCAGTTCGAAAGGTACCGGTTCGTGGCGCTTGTTACGGTGGGAGATAAGAAAATGCAGGACTTTCGGTGCGTTGCTCGAGCCCTTTGGGACCCGGAGAAGGATGATTGTCTAAGCAGCACCTACGAAGCGCCTTGCTTTTTTGTGGTCGCTAGCGTTTGGGTTGTATATTTCGAATGAAAATTTTCGCAGCTAGGAACTGGGGAAACGTAAATTAATTGTGCAATTATTTGTGATGTTGAACAAATATTTGGTTTTATTCAAAAAAAAACTGAGTTTTCCTTAAGGAAAGGCGATGGTGACGCTAAAGCTGTCCATATCAACGCCATGTGTCTCATTCCATGAATGGTGGACTGGAGCGAAAGATTTACCTGTGGTTTTCCACAAGCGACAGATTTCCTTACAGCAATATTTAGTACATTTATTTACATTCTTTTGCAACTCGTTACGCTTTATCAAAGCAAAAGTTGAAGAATGTGTGGCTACAATGCTCTAACTATTAGCCTCATCATAAGTTCGCTTCGCCGGAGTACATAATTTGGTTGCAAACATCTTCCTATCGTTGGACGAAATATCGGCAGATGGTTCAAGCAACGAGTCTGAAATACAAACATTCCCAAAATTAGCGATATATTGTTGGTTCAAATATACATTCACTTACCTTGGCCTTGGATGGCTTCAAATGGGAAAGAGGGGGTATGTGGGTGGTGTTGCATCTGCGCTTCCCTTGTGGGCACACTACCGGATGCAGAGAGATCAGTTGCTGATTCGTTCCATATCACCATATCTGGAATGCCGTCGCTCGAGCTGCACGAATCGAAACACATGGAAATGCCTTCGCTCGAGTCAAACGAGCCCGGCAACTCATGATCTCCGCTCATCTTTTGGGCGATATCCAAAGCCTTTTTCTTTTTCGGCACTTCCATCCGTTCTGTTTCATCGTATGCGTTTGCAACTTTTCCTCTTCCGCCAGTATTCCATTTCATACCGCTTCCAGTAGCAAGTGGAGTGCTTGTGATGAAGTGCTGCTGCTGGTGCGGTTCTAGCTTTGTATCGTCAATATCGAAATTTGTAACCAGTGCTTGCATTTGTTCTTCAAATTGCTTTGCATACTGGGTATCTGGAGGAAAGGCGTTGTACGATTCCTTCCGTAAGTCCCTCACAAAGCTGGCGTATTCCATCTTCTAGCCGCGGCAGGTCTCACTCTAGTTGCCTTTTTTCTTTGGGTACTGCGATGCACAAGCGCTTTAGCCACAATGGGTTTTAGTTCAAATCCCGGTTGCTACGATAGCTTAGCAACATACTGCAACATAAACTTAATGTCTACTTTGGTATAAACAGCCATACACAGTGACCATTTTCGAATGAGATTTTTTTTACACTCAACTCAAATATCGAACTTTGTTGGACGCGGGAGATTTGTTTGGTTGAGTTTGCTTCTTGCTTGTTTTGTTTTGTTGTCTCCACATTTGACAGCAGCGTTCAACAGCGCAAAGTGAATTCCGGTTGGACCATTTCAGAATGTCGATTACCATGTTGGAGTTTTAATATTGACGATTATCGGTTTCTTTGAATTAATATTGATAATATGGAATCGCATTTGACGTAAAACACCCAGAAACATAAGTGATTACCATCGCACACAATTTGTGATGAAAAAATATCGACAGTTGAGCTTTATTTGGAAAAATATGATGTGAAATAGGGTCAAATCCATGAGAAAGGTATTTTTTATCAAAGTTTGCTTACAACAGTCGTTTGATTCCGTCTTTTTTGCATGAATCGTGCGCATCAATTGTGAGAATGATCGTTCTGATCCGCTACAGAGTTTATTATGAAATTGTTTGTTGCCGACTCTCTAGCCGTATGACATCGGTTTATGCCTCGGCTAATTTTGCTACAAGTTGGCTGCGTACGGGAAATAAACCAACGGGGATTACTGGACGCAGCCAAACTTTTTGAATTATCGTGCCATATGAGAATCAGCGACCGTTCATGTTAAAAATTATGCCATAATGCAATTATAAAACGATTGAAGAACAAAACAGGTGTATTATTCGTATTAAAATTCAAAGAGATTTTTTTTTATTTTTAAATATATTTCTACTTCTGGATGTATATGTTAATTTTTGCATAAAGTAATAGCTTACTATCAACACATCATCAAATTTGTTGAATAACCTTTTCAAGGGTTTATGATTAGTTGAACAGTGGTGCTTCCTTTTTTCTCCCAACTTACATATTGACCTTTTTATCCTCTTGTACAAAATAACGTACGCGGTGGATGCGTACAGGGTTGTTGTTGTTTGATTATTTTATAGAGACTTTGGGCTCTATAGTCGCATTCGCCTCTAGCATGCGTACAGGGTAATGGCACCGATTTTTTTACACGACAAGACTGCTATAAAAATCTTTACTTCTCCTAATCCCCTTCCCCTTACATAGGATCAAGGACGTTCCCCGGCAGCAAGTACTAGCTATTAGGCTACGTGGTGAAAATAAGTGTTATACGCCGTTTTACACAAAATTGTACTATTTGATACATAGCAGATAAGATTTGATCCACAAAATTCGACATAACCCCGCACCAAAGCGCGTGACCGTGAGATAAATATGAGGTTTTGAAAATAAAAATGCAAAAATCAATTTATGAGGAAGAATGATTAATAATCTTGAATATTTAAACGCTATGGAATACATCAATGTAATGGTATTTGTTCAACATATGTCAAAATAGTACTCTGATCCACTTTATTATTTTTGATTAGTTTCAGTTTTTACTCTTTTTTCAAGCTTATGATACGCTCAGTGCAATATTGAAGGGAACGATGTATAAGTTTGCTGATAACTGTGTTGGATGGTTTGATATTACGGTAAGATATGGAATTTGTATAACTCAATTTTTTATTATAGTTTTGGAATCTACGTTTTATATGTCACATATAGATTGAGAGAATTTAGACGTAAAATGCGACGGTAAAAATGTGTTCCCAAACAATAAGAAAAATTTATAAACTGGGGACAAAACTCACTAAACACACAGGGCGTGATTTTTACGATTATCGAAGAGAAAATGTGTTGCGCCGTTCTGTTTGTTACTGTTTATTCGATTGTCAAGTTAATTTCATGTCCATTACATAGTACATTTTACAGGAGTTCATTCTTTCCGCTCAAGATCACTTATTTTGTTAATTTCATCTAGTTCAGGTTTGAATTTGAGTGAAAGATTGCATGAAAACTACTATAACTAATCCCTTCTTAATTCCATGAAACCATGACCAATAATCACAGTCAAATACTAAAGCAATAATTTTTTGGTGCTAATTGGTGCGTCCGATTTCCTTCAATCAAATTAATATTTAGGGTAACGCCATTCACACGCAGCTTGTATAACTTTTGTATATCCATTCCATCAACAAATCGTAGAAAAAGATAAAACCATAATCGAGTTGTATAAATTTGTTTTTCCAGTAAACAACTCCATAAAACAAAAAAAGCTTAATAGTCTTTCTGTGGATTCTATAGCTTAACAATTTTTTACTTCAATATTTTTCAAAATTTAATTAATTTTTTTTATGCTAACAGCCATTATTGTCCAAAATAAGATGGATCACTTGCTCTAGACTTTCTATCCCGTTATTCCCTGTTGAGTGGAGCCGCCTAGTGGTCAGACATTTTCGCTCCATCAAGTTGACTTTACTGGTGACGATGGTTGCATTGCAGTGCAGTTGTGATATGTGTGTTGCACGCATCGCTGTCTGTGCATGTGGGTATGTTTGTGTGGGTCAACTTCAACATACCTCACGCGCTGCCCATGGCTTGTCCACCAAACACATCCCTTTCGGAGCAGAACCCAATGCCACATTTACAATCCGCTACTTCAGGTATGAGAGTGCAAGGCTAAAACATGTTTGATTACTGCATTGCCCCGGTGTGTGAGAGTGGTAGAATTGTGTACTTAATAATCCATTACATGCGTTCCCGGAGAAAATACATTCCGCCGAAACGCCAGGGCGCAGGGTCTCCGGGTGAGGTCCATTTGCACTGCCGTACGCAAAGAACGCACACTACCGGTACGCATTGCACGCAAATGGTCGGGAAATGCGGATGCCCGGGGAGAGTCATGCATGATGAAATTGATTGCATTTTGATCTCTGCCAGTGCGGCCTAAGAGCCCTCGAGAGCTTGCAAACGATGCGCGAGCGAAGGGCCGCCCATCGACGTCCTTAGCCTACCATCACTGCCGGACCTTTGCGACGAATAGAATGCTTCACCAGGGAGCAAGGTTCCCGAACCCCCGGTACACACGCAACATAGGATATACGGATAAAATGCACCGAGGGATATTAAAGGAACCATCCACCCTTCTTTGTACCGTTTAGGTTGATTATATGTGGGACGAATGGTATGCGGCATTTACTGTGCGTTGGTCGGTTGATTGGTGCGGGTGTAATTGGACGGGAAAGTTAAAAATCCGTTCGGATGTACAATTTATGAGAATCACAGGATCCCATTGCATTCCGGTGCCGGAGTGTGAGATGCATTTGCTCATGAGTGCTGTATGCTGTTAGAGGATTTCTTCCCCCATTTCATTACAGCTCCCGTACACTTAATGGTGGGTTCATTTTTAAACCACAATATCGCCCCATCGTTCGCGAGCCGATAGGATTAAAATAGAATATTTATTTGCCGATTCATCATCAAGAGGTAGACATTACCGAGCGACTGAGTACCTTCGTATAAGCTTTTCTATTGATTCGATCATAAGAAGCGCTGAATGATTTTTAACGATCTCTCTCCTTGCGTTAGTTTCAAACTATTATAAAAGTTTAATTAAGGGGCGGCCCGGTGGGGTAGTGGTATCGGCGCTGCTCTCTCACACGACAGACCGGGACCAAAATCCCATCCGGACCGCTCCCCCGTAGCAGTGATTGACTATCCTGCTACGTGGTAAACTAAGTCTAATAGGGCCTGGCCGTCATACAAAAACAAAAAAAAAAAAGTTTAATTATGACTCACTTCACCTTCTTTTTCAAGTTCAGTTCAAAGACGGTATGTTGCATCCAGCAACGAGGCCTTTCTCGAATCTTGAAAACGTATAACAAGAACGAACGTTTTCTTTAATACTCTTTCATTGACAACTTTAGAAATAGAAATATTAAAAAAATTAACTGTTGCTACGTTCAGTAAAAAAAAGCGCTTGGCGCTTCGTCGTCTCCGTTTTCATCCTAACGCGGTCATTACTCCCTCGCAACGTTCATCTGATCCCTACGCTCATTCTTCGGGTTGGCCGATCTGCTAAAGGCGGGTCCGCAATCTCACCACGCGATGATGATACGCTCTCTCGTTCTAGTTTTTCGCCTCTGCTCGCTGTCAAACGTTGACCGTTGTTTATAAACAACACGGTATGATTTTTACATTCAATTCATGTTGATTTAACTTATTTTATTGTTTTCCCAACCTCGTTCCCGGTTTTCTTCTCTTGATATGAAAACAGTACTCGTTTAAGATCTTACATGCGCTGCGTGTACTCGTTTCGTACCTGTATTAATTAATGTTCCTGAATGATGCACTATCTACTCGGAGAATGCAGTTAGAAGCTCTACAAGCGATCCAGTTAGTGGAGAGTGGTGTGCATAACAGGTGTAGCAGTAGACGCTACGACTTTTTATAGAGTTGCAGGGAACATCCACACATCCTCCGAACGAGTTACACCGTAGGCAGTGGGATGTTTAACGATAAGCGAACCAAGCTGACACGGGGAATCCCGAGTTCGGACGAGAGTCATGGAGAGGTCTTCACAAGAGTGGCAAATCAAACGACAATTTTTGAAATATTATGCATTATGAGGCTACGAAGATAGTAGTATTATACACAACTCCCTCCACCCCTTCCTCGTCAGTTTGTAGGATTTATGGGTCCTAACTTTCATTCGCTTAGGGCTCCCAAAATGCTAAACCCGCCACTAGTTGTAGATCCTCGCGAGCAATCCGATACCACCAGTTTCGAGGCTAGAAGTGACAGGATTCGCAGCTTATCCCCGCGAAGCAATTTCGTCTGAGTTTCTTGCTGTTGTATTGTAGGAAACGGAAATGAAGGCTTTCCTTCTGTCTATCTTCCGATTTCGGCTTTTATCTACTGTTTCTTTACAATTTTCTCTTAATCCTCTTCTTCATGAGCTCTCACTAGTTTTCGAGTCCTGGTCCTCGCTGGTGCCTGTAGCATTTTTTAGTTACGTTTTTTAGGGTTAATAATAAATTTATTTATTTAAATAAACAAAAACACTAACTGTTTTAAAGTCAGCCATGAAAAAAATTATTGAAACCAACCATGACTTAAAAATCGCCCTAATTTACTTGAATATATAGGTCAGATGAAAACCCGTTTCTGTATAAAAACAATATTGTTGTGGAGTGCCAGTAAAACAATCGCGTATCTTCATATCCATAAAGGTACAAGAATATCCCCGAAAGAAGCTACCAATTATTAATTCGACCAAGCGCTATTAAATGGGCACTATTTGGTTGGCCTAGTGATACATTGTAGAGCTCTTTGCTCCCGTATCAAAGTAAGCTCTCTGAGGGCAGTCATCTCCGGATGAAATTGGTCATTACCTTACAGGAGCTTTCTTCAGCTTCTCCTTTCATCGCACTACAAACTCAAGATTGTAATTGTAATTGTTTATTAAATTCAACGGACCACGTGAGGCCCCCTTGAAGCGTATATAGCTACATATTACATACAAAAAACATGCAGTTCAACTTGTCAGATACAAATTAACCTACAGTCCGACGCACAGCACGAATGATGTTGTAAAACGCGGCGCGCGACATGTCCGGTTGGTGACGATCACATACAGCGTTAAATTCACGGCACATACATAAAAAAGGATCAGAGGCGCCGAATCGTGTACGGCGAACCTCTACGTCGAGCAACGATCTTGCGCGAGTTAGCGAAACTATCACTTCGGATCGTAAAGAAGTTAAGAGAGACGAAAGCTTCCTTCTTCTAAGGCGGATAGGCTGAGAGTGTCGTCCATTTGTATTATTTCCATTTAAATATAGGTTTTGTGTTCAAAAGGGATCAGGTGATGAAAGGAAGGATAAAGAGGAAGGACGTAGATAGCGATGATCGTCCGAATGACGATCTTGTGTTGGTTTAGGCCTGATACCGTTGAAGGGATGCAGAATCAAGTACGGACGCTCGGTTGACCGGATGACGATGTTGGTTTAGGACTGATATCGTTGAGGAGATGCAGAATCAGGTATGGATGCTCGATCGTTGAGGAAATGCAGAATCAGATATGGATGCTCGATCGTTGAGGAGATGCAGAACCAGGTATGGATGCTCGATCGACCGGATGACGATGTTGGTTTAGGACTGATATCGTTGAGGAGATGCAGAATCCGGTACGGACGCTTGGTTGACCGGATGACGATGTTGGTTTAGTGCTGATATCGTTGAGGAGATGCAGAATCAGGTATGGACGCTCTATGATTCTGTGTTGTTCCGATAACTCGCGTAGCGGTCTAGGAAGAACGTACACATCGAGTGACGGAAGATCAAAGCCAGGATCGGCGCAATGGTGGCAGCACAACGCTTCAGGATAGTCATGGCTTCTAGAGGTATGTTTGTCAATACGTCAGCTATCTGTCTCACATCAGTGACATCCGGACGGAATGTGGCGACAAAGCGTGAGGCCACAAAGCGTGATGTCACAAACAGCGGATGGAGTGTAGCCATTACATCCGTTGTAGCTTAAGGAGCAAGGAAAACCGGAGGATTTTCGCTTAGCATTGACAAAGTTCCATAGATCACGTGGGATGCTGAGTGAGTGCAAGCCTATGCGCCGTACATATGCCAGGTAGCGGTTTTTGTTATAGCGTCGATACAGGGAGTGTGCAGCATTGTAGTTGCTTCTTGAAGCGGGACATCTTCGCATCCGGTATTCTCGATATGCAGCAGCCTTAGCTGTTTTAAGCCTTCGCAAGGTCCTCTCACACCAGGGGGGGGGGGGGGGGGGCTCGTTTAGGGCGCTTAAGCAGCGTGTACTCATTCAGAGCTCGTGACATGAACCGCGCAAATTCGTCAACAACGTGGTCAATAGAGGCGTAATTGGAACACTCGAAGCCAGCAGCAAACGAAGAAATCATCGATGAAAGCCTGTTGATGTCAGTCCACGCGTATTTGAGGCAAGGTGTTGGCGCAGAGACATCTAAACCCACACGAGGCACAGCGGTGCATCCCGTCAGTATACTGAGCAGCAAGAACGGAGCGCGTGTGCTACTCATAATACGAGAAAGGCAGTTCCGGATCATGTCGTGCAACTGACCAAGAGAAGGAAGACTGGTTGAAGTCCCCTAGCTTCAGGATCCCATCACCAGAATGCATAACCGAGCATACCGAACTAATGCAGTCCTCGAATGCGCGGAGCGTAGCAACATTAGCGGCAAGCCTAGGCGGGAGATATGCTGCTACGATAAATAGACGCGTATTGCCCAGTTGAATACGCACACAAACTCAACTCGGTAGCTATAGTCAAACAACAGAGACGAGGGAAGGCTTGGATCGAGCCAAGTTTCCGGAAGGACAACTACATCGAAACCTGCTTCCAATATAGATAGATGAAACTAATCAACCTTAGTGCGCCGTCCTCGTACGTGTTGGTAGTAAACAGCGGCAGTGGAACAAGCAGCGCGACACATTTTAGCAGCAGGATTAAAGCAGATAATTGTTTGTGCAAATTCAGCAGAGGTCCGTCTATTCGTGAAAAAAGCGGTCAAGTGTGGTCTGGTGTAGTGTCGAATTAAAAGGGCGGTGATTTTGGGACGGTCCGTCGACGAGTGTTGAATTAGGACCATTGGTGGTATTGTTCAAAACGTGGTCTTCCAATTGTGATGAAGCTAGTGTATGAGCCTGTGATGCAGTGGTGGATCAAGGTTCTTGGGGGCCCCGAGCGGAATGGCAGTGGAGGCCCCTGTATGATGGATTCGATACGCAAAGACTGACAATGGGGAGGGATGGCGAGGCCCCCTTAACCGGCGAGGCCCCGAGCGGCCGCTCCCTTCGCTCCTAGGTTGATCCACCACTGCTGTGATGAGTGTGCTGGAACGCGAATGGCAGGGGATGTAAGTGTGCGCGTCACGGAACTGCGATCGGTAACTGCTGATGTGCGTGTAACAAAACGAAGTCCGTTAATGATTGGTGATGATGCGCGGTGTCGTTCTCGTTGACGGGATGGAAAAAACTCACGAACACCAACCGAGACGGGCCAGGTCGATGGAGTGAGTCTCGAAGGTTTGCCGGAACTCCCTTTTAAAAGACATCCAATTCAAGCTATCCACACTAACCCCCTTCCTCAACAAGCAGTATGCTAGTACATCCTCGGTGGCTAGTCGGCGCTGGACGGAGACGACCACTTGTTCAACGGTGACGGCTGTAGACAACCGGGATAAGCGGATCCAAATCCTATCCGTGGACGGCTCGGGAGGCGCAGCTCGAAGCGGAGACGAAAACGTATCAATTCCCATAAGATCAACCGGTAGCGTAGGTAGTGGTGGGATACCGATCGTAGTGTTGGTGTAAATATTAGGCGCTTATACGACAGAAAAAATGTTACCACAAATGTTTACATTTTCGTTTACATCGGGTGAAACAGATTCCTCAATAACGCGCCTGTGCTTTCTGCCCGGGTTGTGTCGAGGATCCGGATTTCGAGTTTTAAACGTGGATGTAGTATGCAGCAGAGTGAATCCACTGTGTACTACAGCGATGATCGGTTCGACAAGCATTCCCGCAGCTGTGACAGCTGAGGTGAGAGCTGTTTTAAGTTCGGTATAATTCTTTTTTTCTTACAACCGTCTCACTTGAGTGTAGCCAGCCAACCGGTCGTGACACGATATTTCATCGATTTTATAAACGATAACTGGTAGTGGTGTTGGTGCTATGCGATACAGTAGAGTCCCTTCTTATTACATGATTTTTTTTTTAATAAATCCATTCTCCAAAACGATTTGGCTTGTTTATATTACGACCACTCCGCGTGGTTTGAGGAATAGATTCTAGGGTCTGGTTTTCCTGTTCTATGCTACTGGGCTGTACGCAACTATCAGAATTACTGGGTGAAACGACATCACGGTCGATAGGTGGAATTATGCTTTCTGTGCTATGGGAATCAGTTACGATTGCTTGATCAGTGGTGCTCGTCGGTTTACTGATTACATCTTCCATGTTTGAGTCAACTAGCTGGCTTTCTGGGATATAATGTTCTTTGTTACAGGTTGGCGTCATAAACCGCCGATTTCTCCGATAATGATTTCCTATAGAATCCTGTATTACATAGGAACGATCATTAACTTTTCTCGTGATTACACCATACTTCCATCCCTTACTCGTTTTTTTGAACATTACTTTGTCTCCGGGATTGATTGGAGATAAAGGTTTCGCCTGTTGATCATAATATCTTTTGCGTCACCTTTTTTTTTATTTAGGCGATGTTGCACCTCATTTTCAGTAATTACATTCCTCGTCAATAATCTTTCGTTGATTGGCAAGCGTGTTTTCAATAATCTTCCG
>KB663655.1:1276994-1296655 GCA_000349025.1 Anopheles minimus
CTGGGAAGCAGAGTATCAGTTGACGGCGACGATCTCGAGGTAGTAGAGGAGTTCTGCTACCTTGGAACGATCGTAACTTCGCACAACAACATCACCAGCGAAATCCGAAGGCGCATTGTTCAGGGGAATCGTGCCTACTATGGGCTCCACAAACTCCTGAGATCCAGAAGACTCCAGCTGCGCACGAAATGCACCATATATCGCACACTGATACGTCCGGTAGTCCTCTACGGACACGAGTCCTGGACTTTGTTGGCGGAGGACGCCATTGCACTCGTCTTTTTCGAACGGCGAGTGCTAAGGATTATCATTGGTGGTCTGTGCGAGCAGGGTGTGTGGAGAAGGAGAAGGATATCCTGACGGAGGCCAAAGCCGGAAGGATACGTTGGTTGGGGCACGAGATGAGGATGCCGGACTCATGCCCCACGAAGAAGGTGCTCGTCAGCGATCCGTTCGGCACGAGACGTAGAGGAGCACAGCGAGCTCGATGGCTGGATCAAGTGGAGTCCAACCTGAGGGAAATCGGATGCCGCCGTGAATGGAGGAACGCAGCCCTGGATCGAGTTTCCTGGAAACGAATTGCAAACCAGACCATGTCTGTTAGACGTGCTCGATAGGGCAGGCCAACAAAGAAGAAGAACACGATATTATTATTTGTATCTTTAAGTACAGCAACAATTTTATGATGAGTATTTTATGCACTTAAAGATGAAGACATAATTCAATATCACCATATCCTGAACGTTTTTCAACTACCCAGCTGATGAGGTTAACCATTGCAACATGGGTTCGCTTTTGTACCATGAAGCGCATTACAATTACGACCGTTTGACAGCACTAGGATCGAAAATCTAGACATAATTTATTGCACGCTGTTTCCTGTTCACTTGTGACAGGGCAATGTCCTAACTGTCAATCCTCGTCAGTACGATAATGACCGAACACAGTCGAACTCTCAAAAACCTAATTCACTACGACCAATTTCGTAGCAAATATATCAGCTCCCAGTCTAACAGTCGTAGATGGTTGGGCAGATGCATGTCTCCCAAAATGTGCCGGGCCGATTGGGGTGATCGATCAAAGAAATTACTACAAAATCTGCCACTCTGATACAAACGGAACATTCCGTTTAAAATCCGATTAGTACTGAAATGTCAGCCACGAAGTGTGTGCCAGCGGCACACGATGCGCGCAGTGGTCAGAATGCAATTAGGCCCGGAAAATTGTCATCCTTCGTTTAGTGAAGATGTTCACCGGGAGCGACCAACATCAAATGAACGTTGTAAAAGGTCCACCGACACTGCAGGACATTCGCGTATGTTCGATGAAGTTTATGAGCCACCAAATGAAGGGAATCCTCCATGCAATTGATCCTTTTTGTTCAGCTTCTGTCGGTTTTTTTGACGGTGGGCTGAAATTCAAACGGTAACTGCTCCACGGGGCCCCAAAAAAGCACAGCTTCGGGCGCGGAAAGATTGATGCCGGAGCCTATTACTGTGCCGGCGTTCTTTTGGGGTCTTGTTGTCTGTCCAAAAATCAGTAGCACCATCGTTTGTGGACAAGGGCTATTGTAATTCGGAATCCTTCCAAACCCACCAGCAAACCAGCAGCCCCCTCCCCTGCCACATAAATGGCCCCAACGATTGTAATACGGACACCGGGTGAACCACCGTGATACAGTAGTAGCAAACGCGAACAATGGTGTTTTATGGATTATATGGATGCCGAAAAAAGGATCGGCACTGGTCGAATGAAATGATGCGCACCCGCCTCTTTGTTGTCGAAGAAAAGGATATCGCACTAGGACATCCACTGCCTCCCAGTGCCGCCGAGTGAATGGGAAACGCAATGATTAAAAGGCGTGCGTACGTAGGCATTTAACAGATAGGCGATAGGCTTGTTTCGTTCGGGAAAACAACACTAGGGAAAAATCGGATAGGGGAGAGACACCAGAAAAAATAATACGGCACACAACCTTTTGCGCGAGATTTTACCGGTCCGAGCGGGACCGACCATTTCGGAGGGATGAGTCGTTTCTCTCTTTTTTATTCCTTCCCTTTTACATCCTGCCCTATCCTCAATCCCCAGGGTTGAATGCGAAAGCTCCTTTCAGCTCCTTATCTACTACCAACGCCACCCGGGCGGTATTGTCGATGGTTGCCTGAGGTCTCGAACCGGGACGATATCTCTCTCCGGTTTCGATGGGTTTCCGAGGTAATATATTTGATGTCCGTCGTAAAATGGATGGACGGTGAGGTATTTGGCCATTTTTTTATCCAACCAACCTTCCCCTTCCTCCCTCAAAGTTACCCCACCCGCATATCTCTGGGGGGGGGGGGAGTTCTTTTTCCAGCTTTTCCGCGTTTTGATGAAAATGATACTGCCTAGAAGGAGTCGGTTTGCACTGACGCTTTTTTGTATTACTTTATGAGTTTGTTTCAATAGCGGAAAAAAGCTTCGTGACCATAGCGTTTGGATATCGTGGAAATGAAACATTGATAAAGAGCACCATTAAAGCAACCGTGGAGTGCTAGCTTTTGTGGGTGTAAAAAAAAAGTGAAGGCAGGTGATTATGCTACTAAGTAATGATGATATTTTTTATAAGGGGATCACTGTAGGTGCCTTAATAATTAGGCATTTTTTAAAAGGAAGTGAGTGTAAGTTTTGGTGAGAGAAAGCACTAAAAGGGTTTAGAGAAAGTTGGTGTATAGTTTAACATTTTATTTTATTGCGTTTATCTCGTTCTTGTTAATATTATCAATACTATAATCTAATTGTAAATATGATGCCTGTTGCCTCAGCAACGTTCGGAGATATCTCCCGCTCAAAACCGAAAATCACTCGCGAAACTGTAGTGTTCTTTTAACACGTTATAATTTATTGCGTACTTTTTCCTCGCTTCTCTACGGTTTACGGCTAATAATATCGCGTGTCGAGAGTTAAAAAAAATTCACTATTCTTCGTGGTGACTAATCGGGAAAAGAGGCCCTCAATTTGGACCGGTGTCCCTTTTATGGTTTTTCGCCATTGCCCTTTCGCGCGGTTGCGATCTGCTCGATCTTCGTTCTAGCAGTCGAGCAGTTCTGTGCTGCAACGCCACGCTTGACTCCTGCACTTTTTATCAGATGACAGATAAGGTTTATAGATAACAATAACAATGCCTTGAGTCCAACACATGGCTTACTACACTACCAGACCGGATAACAACACCTCTGCCAAAACCCTTCGTCGGAGTAAGGTTGACAGACTCCCACAGGCAAAGGTGGCCTTGGAGTCGTCTGCAGTACGATGACGTTGGGTTTGGAAAAACTTAACCAGCCATCAATTGTTGTCGATCCAGCGATCAGCACTGTACTTGTTGATAAACAACAAAGGTACCTCATGGAGTGCTGATGCAGAGGATGGATCGTGCACCCGTGGCCTGCTCAGTGTGCAGCCAAGTTGAGACCCTGGGGCAAAGTGCTTTGGGGTTTCTTATGCTTGGAGCATACTGATTCAGAAAATTGAATTTATCGTTCCTGACCACACCATTAACATCCAATCCCTCCTCTTGCCTGTTCATAAGCAACATTCACTCAAGTAAGACAACTCTTATGCTACGTTTGTTTGCAATTATCCATATTGTTGGAAACAACAATACTGTGATTAATATAACCAACCTTGAATGTTCATTGTAAACTCTGTACGTCATCCCTCCATGTATCTCCGTACACGATTATGTTAACTAGTATTTAGGTTCGTTCTAAATAAAGTTTTTATAATAAGTCTTATCTTGCGATTGGTACAGCTATTCAGCCGTATTTTAAGCATTTTGATCAACAGTAAATATTTAAATTTTATTTTTACAAAAATAATAAAAAATAAATTGATGAATAAATAGTATTTTTTTAAATAAAGTTTTATATTATTCTATATTGTAATTGATTATCTATTTTTATATGTTGATATATACTGATTTTTCTCCTTGGTTGGCCTAACTTTCTGCTCGGCCATGCCTGCTGTTGATTTTCTTGCTAGACTTGACATATTGATACCACGTATTTCGATAGTCAACCTTTACTACGGGGTAACGGTGCGGATGGGATTCCAACCCCGGTCTTACCGTTTGAAGGCTGGCGCCGTTAACTCCTCTGTCCCCGGACCGCCATGCATAAATACTTACCGATACTCAATCAACAAGATTCGCAGAAAAGCCGGTATGACATTCTCATTTCTGTAACAATGAGATAATTGTCGTAAAACAAAACAAAATTGCAATTTTTCTGCCTTACGAATTTGTAGCAATCCAGACCTGCAGGTGAGCAGACGTTTTCTCTCGCACGCGCTAAGATAAAATATACTAGCAAATTGTTATACAAACAAAATCTATCCCCTCTGCCCAATATGGGAAAGGGAAGGATAACGAGAGGGAATAAATCCCAAGTGCTGGGTCTGATTGGTAACGATCAGCTGACACAGAACCGCAAGCGCGCAAACACAGAGAACAGTTTTGCGCTGCTTAGTGATATCGGTGATAACGAGCCTGCGCCAAAGCAGAAACTCATACAAGCAAACCCAAAAGACACACGCATATCGAAAATACCACCGATAACGGTAAAATGTTCATCGGTGACTCTGATACACAAAACCATAATCGCTGCAGGTGTAGTGAGGTACAACACAAAAGCAACGTATAACGGTACAGTAGTGCAATTAGACGATGTCGAGGACTTCAAAAAAGTGATAAAAATATTTAAAGATAGAAACGTCAGTTTCCACACGTACCAACTAGAAGAGGAAAAAACCACTAAAGTAGTGTTACACGGTCTTGTCGATCTCCCGATCAGTGAAGTGTCGGAATTATTGAAGCAAGAAAATATAGAGCCATCGCAAGTGAAAAAGTTGTCGATCAAAAAGAAAAAGTATGACGAACATGCGGTCTACCTGCTACATTACCCTAAAGGAGGTGTGAATATGGAGTTCTTACGCACTATTCTATACATAAACCACTGCAAAGTGACTTGGAGCTATTTCTCAACAAAGCCCGGCCCAATGCAATGCAAAATGTGTCAGCTCTTTGGCCATGGAGCTGCAAACTGCAAACGTGTAAAAAGGTGTAAACTGTGTGCCGGTGAACACGAATCGTTGACCTACCCGCTAACTGCCGGGCCATGATCCAGTGACGGTCGTGTCCCAACACAACACAGCCGGGTTTATTGGATGCCCGAAGAGACCAACACGCGTAGAAAAACCAAAAACTCACAAACACCACTCAAATAGTTTTGCGATGAGAGCAGACGACTTTCCTTATCTGCCAAAACCAACACCACTAAGAGGCTGGCGGCAATACTCAGACACGCCGCCCAATCAAGGTAGCAATGATACAGGGCTTTTCGACCGAAACGAATTACTACCCATAATAGGGAAGGTAATGAGCAAACTGCAAAATTGCAAATCAAAACAAGAGCAGCTTATGACGATTTTTGAAGTTGTACCAACATATTGTATGCCATCAAAATGTACACCAAACTAATCACTATAGCAAACTGGAATACTAACAACATGGTAATGAAAAAACTAGACGTTCTGTATTTCTTACAAAAAAATGACATAGACGTACTATTAGTTTCAGAAACATACTTAAAAACGAGCATGAACTTTAATATTCGAAACTACAATATTTATAGCAATTACTATTAAAAATAGCATTAAACACAGACCAATGAAATCACTAAACCTTAAAATCATAGAAGGTATTGGAATTACCGTAGAGACTACCTCGGGCAATATATCGCTTATATCTGTCTATCATCCACGATCAAACAAAGATATTTGTTTGCAAATGATCTACTTACAATGAACAGCCTTTGCAAATGATCTACTTACATTAACAAAACTAATAAGCAGCTATTTTGTTTCCGGTGACATAAACGCACGACATAGACTTTGGAACTGCACCAATTCTAATAAAGCAGGAAAGGTTCTCTTTGGCAAGCTACAAGCAGGATTATTTTCTATTCATCATCCCATAACCCCTGCATACATACCTTCAGATCCTAATCGATGTTCATCAACTCTAGACATCATAATCTCCAACAATTGCCATCAAATTTCCACTACTGTCACAGACTTAACCTCTGATCACCTACCAGTAATCTTTGAAGTACTCAATATCAAACCAACAACAAAACCAAACAAATATCACTTCGACTATGAACTAGCCAACTGGTGAATTTTTTCCAACAGTATAAATAGTAATATAGATTTGAGTCAAATCAATTTAGAAACTATAACAAGTACTCAACAAATAGATAACATAATTGTACAATTCACCTCGATCATAAAGCAAGCACACGAACTAGCGGTGCTCAAACAAACTCCAGGGCTATTTAATATAATACTTCCGCAAGCAATAAAAAATTTAATTAAAGAATGGAATAGAATCCGTCGAAAATGGCAAAGACACAGACGTAACAATACGTGGTCTAGAGCATTAATGTCCATCAACAAACACTAACAACTCTAACAAAAATAAAATCTGGAAATTAGTTAAAATTATTAAAAACAAGGATAACTTTATTCCGCCTCTAAAACACAATATTCGTACCTTAATAAGTTCTGAAGAAAAAGCTAAAGCAATTAAAAATCAATTCGAACAAACTCTCAAACGAACAAAGTCCAGTAGAACGAAAAGTTAAAACAAAATTACGGCATTCCAGCGAGTCACATAAAAACTCAAAACTTGATCCTGCGCTGTTTTGCAAAACTAAAGAAATTAAAGAAATACTTAAAAAACTTAAAAACAAGAAATCACCTGGTATAGATAAAATTAACAACAAAACTTTAAAAAGGCTTCTAGCGAAAGGTATAGGTTTTCTGAACCACATATTCAACTGTTGCCAGAAATGAGGGTACTTTCCTGATCAATGGAAGCGGGTCAAGATAATAGCTATTCCTAAACCAGGAAAAAACCACAGCTTACCTACAAGTTATAGACCCATTAGTCTATCAAGCAGTATTGGCAAAATATTCCATAAGATTATTGAAAAAAGACTTCGTCTGCATGTGAATATTAAAAACATTATCCCTCCTACCCATTTCGGGTTTCAAACGTACTTATCAACAACGCATCAGTTGCAAAGGCTTTCAAACAAAATAAAAAATTTCAGAGATATGAAAAAATTCACATGTTCCTTCATGGTCCTTCTTGACACAGAAAAGGCATTTGATACAATTTGGCATCAGGGTTTGTTGTACAAACCTATCTCATTTAAATTTCCTATAACTCTCATAAAACTGATACAATCGTTCATCAAAAAACAGAAGAAACAAAGTACATATAGCCAATGCTGTATTTGATACATTTACGCCAATAGCAGGAATATCACAAGGAAGTACGTTGTCTCCTCTTCTTTTCGTAATATACATATCGGACATACATCAAATGAAAAGCTGTAATAAATACCTGTATGCGGATGATTTTGCTATAACTGCAACAGCAAATAATGCTAAAACTGTATCAAGATCGTTAAACAACGCTTTGATCAAGTATTTAAAATATTGCCGCGAATGGAAATTAAAAACAAACAATACAAAATCCGAAGCTATCTTCTTCTCCCGCAACACCTGCGTCAGAAAACTCCCTCAAACAGGACTTAAAGTAGGTAACACAGTAGTTCCTTGGAAAAATAATGTCAAATATCTTGGATTGATACTCGACAAGCGTTTAACATTCAAAGATCACATCGATCAAACAGTTTTAAAAGCGGAAAAACTAATAAAAATGTTATACACATTCTTACACAGAAAATCCAAACTTAATGAAAAAAATAAGCTACTAGTATACTACAGTTTCTTTAGACCATTAATAACTTACGCTTCCCCAGTTTGGCAACATTGTGCAAATACTCATAAAAACAAATTACAAATTATTCAAAACAAAATTCTTAAAATGATCATAAACGTGCCTCCATGGTACAGTACTAACAGGCTTCACAACCGGACAAAAACACAGCTACTTAAAGATTACATAGAAAAACCAAACAAAAACTATGCAAACAAGTGCCTAAACAGTACATATACGTTATTGAATCCTGATATTTGATATCAAATTACTAGGTTTAGTTTTATTTCTAAGATTAGGGTTGATAGTAAAAATTGAACTATTTGTTTTTGTCATTTTTCCCACACAAAACAGAACAAGCGAAAGATCAACACAGTTCAAACATAAAACTAACATCAACAATGTTAAATAGCTAAGAAACAAATCAATGAGGAGAGTCAAAATGGACGGACCCATTATAAACTGTATATAGGATGCGCTGTACGCAATTTATTAAAAGTTCAAATAAACTCCTACTACTACTACTACTACTACTACTACTACTACTACTACTCTGCTTTACGAAATTAGATGTTTGTTAGCTGCTTTATTACTTATGCATATTTGCTTCCAAAATTTACTGGTATAAACACAAACAGTAATCTTCATTAGTCATTTGCCAGTCTTATTAAATTTCTTGATAGTTAAGCGCAGTAGTTTGCTACTCAAAAAGATTATACCATTTCATACAAACCATAACAAACAATACAATGAAACACAATCCCAAAAGGCACCCACTTCGATCATTCGTTACGCGAAACAAAAGCTACCGTTATTAAAAATGTTTCCCTATCACAGGCTTCATTCGAATGGGATTGAATTTTCTGAGAATATCGGCTTCACCCCCGAATGCACGGCCCATGGGCGTAACTGGGAAAAGCACAGAAACGGATCTTCTATTGTGTGCGTTGCGTTTGTTGGCACGCATGTTCCATACGCCCAACAATTACGCCATTTCGCATGTGTTCCGCAAACCATGAGCAGTGAGTTGATCAAGGACGTGAAACATCCTTTTCATCGTCCGTGCAACGTCCTGCAAAGGGACACTGACCATGGCGTACTGCCAAAAACGAAAGGTTATAAAATGCTCTCACAAAATGGACACACAAACGCATATGTGCAAAACATAAAAAAGAGCAAAACAAAGCACCATCGTAGAGATCATTGTGCGTGAGGTGCAGAATGGAGCTGAGCCAAACAAAAAAAAAAACAAGTTTCCACCCTCGTGCATTCTCATTCGGTTCGTTTTGATGATTGCGAAAGAAAGGCTGAAGTGCTGAAGAGCCGATGATGAAAAGGACACCTTTATTGTGTGGCACAAATGGACGAGAACACATTCTCGCCTCGTGTCAGCCTATAGCCTCTGCGGCTAGTAACCTCTTCTCGTATGGAGCACATCGAAAACCGATCGGTGAAAGTGGACGCACAAATTGATTAAACCGCCATTGTGTGCTTCCGGCAGTTTGCACGGGATTTCGTTCTTCTTATTTTATTTATTTTTTCGGTTCCACGTTGTTCGTTCGTTTTGGCACACTCGCATGTTAACCATTACGCCGGAATGGTAAAATCACTTTATTACGCTTTCGGGAGGATCCAGCCGATATTTACAATTAGTTGAACATGGTCTTGGTTCGGGCTAGGTAGGGCTTTCCCATTTGGCGTCAGATCGGGGAAAGAATTATGGATCGAGTGGATGTATGCGGCAAATGAATCAGTCGGCCGTTCATTAATTAATGTAGTGCGTAATGTACGCTTCGAGCGTGGCTTCCGGGTGTTCGCTGCACCGGTGCTGTATGAGGTTTTGTTCTTGTACACGGAGTGCCCACAGGTCTGTGGATCAAGTTGATATGGAAAAGAAATGTTGCTTTGTGTGCAGCAAGTAAATTCGATGCTAGTGGTAGTATTTTCTTGCTATTTTGTGTTGTTCACTTTGGGATTTTTTCTTCACTAAATGCTTTATTGTGGTGTATAATACCTTTCATACTGTATCATAATGATAATATTTATTACATTGCCATTGCACATTGGTCACCTGCCGGGATGAAATTAAAAATATGGTTTTTCAATCTACAGGATTAAACTAAGAAAAATCCAGAAAATCAAGTCTCTAACTAATCTGGTTTCTGAGAACGAGGCTGCCAAAGTCAAGATTTGTGAAAAAATGTTAAAAAAAAACATGTTTTGGCAAATTTCAAACAAATTTAATTCAGTAAATACTGGATGGATTGATATTTTATTGTGATTTTGAAAGGAAATTTATTATTGTTTATGTATATATGTTCATTTTTCTGATTTGTGTATAATTAAAGCTTAAATTTTGAAAAAGGTTTGCAAAAAGTCCGAGAAAAATATCATGTTTTTAAACTTTGACTTAAAACCATTCTGGGAGTTTTGTCGAGTTGCGTCCTCTCATTAGTACCACATAATAGTGTAACATAAGTAATTATTTTAATATTTGTTAAACCATGAGGCAAGCAAATAAAGTAAATAAATAATAATAAATAATAACATGCGAGCTTTCATGTGGTGAAGAAATATTGTGCGAAAGTTTGCGAACGCGAATTTTATGACAGTTTTTTCAAACTAACTTTTCAAAACTAAGAAGTACATACAGTACTGGGCGTCCCCATCAGATATTGATTTTAATACAGCGATTTAATCAGGAAATAATTATTTATTTGCCTATGATTTGTCTTTCCTTGTTTAAGGTATAATTCTTGATATTTTCTCAACCTTTACTCTATTTATAGTAACGTTCTGTACTTTGTGTTACACCCAGATAAGTATGTTTCTGGTGTGGTTACCTGTGCTTTTTGGAGTCCTTTGGCAACCAAGAGTACAACAAAAGAGTAAAAGAGAGTAAAAGAGAACAAAATGCCTTCTACTGTTCACAAAGTTCTAGCCCATGTTGATGAAATTGTCGTGCATGCACCAGCACCCATTGGGATATTAGGAGAAAAAGCAGCTGAAAGCCGTCACACATTTTATAGAAGAGTATGCTAGAAAATGTTCAAGAATTCTCAACCTAAACGACATTATTATGAACGATCTCTATTCATCTGATCCATTAATCAGTTCAATTTCGCTACTTAAAAAGTTGAAAACCAAGAACGAGTCTGACTTTCCAGATAAAACGTGTTTTGTTACCAAATCAATTATTGAAACAAATTTGGCAAGTACTAGTATGACCACACGGTCGCATGATCAGCAACATCATGATCTATGTTGTGATACCGATTCACAGGACAGTGCAGGGCTTGGGATTACTTCCCCACTGTATTAGATACACTAAATATAAGTTTTGCAAATGATATCAATACCTTTGGTAATTGTTAGTCTTCATCCAATCAACAAGATTGAACTAGAATAGCAGTGAATATCTTTAGATGTTGTTACAATATCTGACTATAAGGACCAGGCATCTCCACTACCTCTGGCAGTGGGCGATGGTAGATAACATTTTTTTTTCAAAAGTACCTTGGATCTCCATTTTTTTTTCATACCTATGTAGATCCTCATACAGGTGGAGATGAAGAGCCTGAACAATATTCAACTAGTTTGGTGTGATTTTAGACATGTGTGTCCAAGGGATGAAAAATTGCCTATAATTGTCGTACCAAAAATCCCAAAATTGTGGTAAATTCAACATTGTGCCCCTCAAAATGAATAAAAAGGTAAACTATTGCTATTCTAAATGGTATTAAAAACAAAACCCGAAACTAGAACCCCTTACAATTATTTTTTTTTCATTGTCAAAAGGAAGCTTATGAAAAACGTCCGAAAATACCAATTTATTGAGCGTCATCTGGCGATTTTGGTCTGAACTAAACCAAAAGTGAAATTTTTATCTCTATCAATGATAACAATCTATTAAAACATAAAATATCCCCCAAAATAATTTTATCCCGAAATTTGTTCCGAGCTGACCAATGTGCATTGGTATAAACATTTTATATTTTATGGTGGAAACAAGAGTACATAAAAAACAGGATTAAAACATTAATTCTAAAATAATGACCAAAAATTTAATGTATAGACACACATTTTGTTACCATTTTTAATAAAAATATGGTACAATTAATTATTAGAATCATGATAAAAACAATAACAAAAAAATAATAACAATTAAATAAATATAATTAAAAGTTTATGATTTAAAACAAATAAATATTCATCAACACTCAAAAATAAAACCCAAACATTATCTTAAATAATAAAAATTAAAAAAAAAATAAAAATTAAAAAAAAAAATCTAACAAACGAACTAACTAATAAATTATTTACATAGCAGGAAAGCTCAGCTCAATTTTAAAAGCTTTGATGGCTTAACCCACAAATCGGCCATTTTTTCATCACGGATAGAATTCTTCGAATTCTTGAGTCGATTATAATCATATTTTGAAATGATGTAAAAATTATGAGAAAAATCAAGCAATTTATTGTCGACAAATGCATATTCAGTGATAATCTGGAAAAAGCCCGTCAAAATAGATGACAAATAAAATAAAATAAAATAATTGCTTAATTTAGGTATTAACATGCAAAACAGTAGAGAAATTATTTCCAACAATGAACCAACAGTTATACACATTTCCACATTGAATGAAACGTATTTTAGTTTCATGGTTCATAATTTCATCAATATCATGCAATTTGTAAGTTACAACTAAATGTAATGTACGAAAAAAAAAAAACATTAAAGATGATTTCGATCGGCACCGGCGCCGCTCTCATACAGCAGGAGCGAGAATCGAATCACAAAGGGGCCGTTTTTTCATACCCAGGACTGACTATCGTGTTGCGGGTAGATTCAAGTCACGGAAGCCAAAACTGTTAACGGAAGCAAGACCTCTGGAGGTTGTAGTGCCATAAAGCATAGAGACAAAATGTTTTCATTTATAACTATTTCACTATTTCACAGCCTGCATGATTTTCTTAGAAATATCAAAAAATTAAATATTTCCAAATTTAAGAAGCAAAGAGTATCTGGTCCCTTTCGAGAAAACTGTACCGACCCCTGGTACAGTCAGTTCTTGCTGCAAGGTAAAGGTATGGATGAGTACCAGTACTGTCGTGAGAATGACCTGGAAACTATAACATTCTACGAAACGCCTTTTAATTAATTTTTATACGTTAAGAATCACTAGGCTGGCGCAGTTTAGCCGACGTTAAACTAATTATGAAAGATTAATGTTAAAATTAATTTCGATATAGCTTCATGCTTCCATCTAGTTGTGTTTGCTACAAAAATTCAGTTCGTTGCTAGTATCAGGAAAGGAATCAAAAAACATATATGTTTATTATATCGACAGCTCTTTATAAGCTTCCATTTGCAAATGGAACTGCTTGTACACTGCTGCCACGAGTACATTTTACAAACATTCCAACTCAATGGTATTCCCAGTAATAGTTGCTAATTGAATTACACGACTAAAACGTTAGCCAAACTGTACCAACATCACTTATCTAATTACATTCAACTGAAACTCTCAACCGCAACACTACTGAACCATCTGCACTATGGATTCTTGCCACTGTGCAACGCCCCAGCACACTATCGTAATTCTATTTATTTGCGACAAACAATTGCAAAACTTATGGTCATGACTAATGAACACATAATGTGTATTGCACAAATTTCGCTCCCCTGGCCCAGTTCTAGGTTCCGCATCCGGTCAGGCAATCCTGTTGCACATATCTAGCGAACCGTAGCACCGTCCACGTTTCTTACACCCGTTTTTGCGGTCAAACGGCGATACAAAATGACAAAAAAAGTCATAGCGACCAACAAACTTAGTGGATGCAATGGCCTCTCGACAACTTGCTGCTGTTACCAGCGAAAGGATATCCAGTTATTTTCGGAGTGGTCTATGGACTTGGCATCGGAGTGAACGGAATTGGGAATGCAAATCAGGAATGGTTACAGCTGCAGGGAAGTCATTGGAAAGCTCTTTTCTCTAGCGCACACATAGTTGCACTTATTAAGTAAAGTGCTTAATTGCAAATAATTTATTCAAATTTTCAATTCAATTAGCGGTCGGGTGCGTGAAAATTATGCGACGCTGTTGTTACCTAGTTCCTTCCCTTCCCCGTTGGGTTGTGTAAGTCCTTGGCAGTGCAGCAGGGTTTGGCCGGGAAGTGACATAATTTCACGCTTACCTAGACACTATGGTTGCATGTAATTTCAAATTTTAATATCCACACCTTTACGCCTGTACAGCTACCTAGCTGGGTTTGGCCGAAAGCATGGTTAACCACCCAGCTAGGTAGCCGGTAAACGTTGTGTTCATTTCAATGACCGGTTCCTCGTATGGCAATAATAATCCAGTACTGTTTTGTGTATGTTTCTCTTAATGTGAGTACCCTTATGCTAAGGATAGATACATGTAGTATTCAGCATAATACAATATAATTTCAAGTACCAGTGATTAGTTGTTTAATTGTTTCTACAGAAATGGTATGCTTTATAAAAGTGTTTGATGGTAATTAGTTAGGAAAGCAGTTTGTTTTAAAGGAAAGATGCTAGGGTTAGCCAGTTACTGAACACTGCAACTGCAACATCGAAAAGTCTTTATTGGCAGACACCCCTCCCTCCCACCTCCATTACCATACAATTGTTTGGTTGCAATACTGTATTACTACGAGAATTATGGAACCGAAAAGATTGTTTCCTGGAGCACTGTTTCAAGTTCAACCATTCAGAATTCAGATCTTTTCATTTAATCCTTTTGAACGTCATAACTTCAAGTGACGATGCGATGATCTTGTATTATTATTCATTGGTTGTCTCGTCGATTTTCCACAAGACACGGTTGGGCTCATATACATACAGGACTATTTCGCTCTACGCTACGGGATGACTAAAGTAATTCTGGAACAGCATGTCAACCTCCGAGGTAACACGTAGATGTAGTTCCAAATTGGGAAATTAAGATTCATTTTTTAAACTTAATAGTTCTCCATCTCCGGGGAGCGGTCCGGTGGCCAAGGAGATAAGCGGCGCCGGTCGTAAACGGCAGGACCAGGGTTCAAATCCCATCCGGACCGTTCCCCCGCAGTGAGGTCTGACTATCCAACTACGTGGTATTAATAAGTCTCGTAAGCCAGAAATGGCAGGCATGACCAAGCAGGTCGTTAGGTCAAATAAGAAGAAGAAGTTCTCCATCAACTCATCAAGGTTAAAATATCTTCTAGATACTTATTACAGATCACAACAGATTACAGAAAAGAAAATACATCGTGAGATTACTTGCAAGATCTTGGTCAGGCAACGGGCCTTAGTTTTGAGAGTATGCAAAACTTTTATTTATTATTGGATACAACCTTCTACAGGCCAAATAGATCGTCATACTAAACGAAAAAAAAACAACCTTCTCAACATCATCAACATCAACAAAAGTCGATGACGTAGACTTTTTCATACTGCTGCTCATAGCTTATATTGCAGTTCACTATGGCTGATGTACCTCTGCCCTACAACTTTCGTAAACAAGATAATAGTGTGGGAATGCTTACAAATACAAGAGCATTGTCCTTCCGACTTGGGTACTAAAGAGCCAAAAATCTTCACATATTGTGTTGAATACAAACGAATTTATTGAATAAAATTAACAACATGGTATACTAGTTAAATGCGGAACATATGTATTTAATTGTACAGCCCGTCGCCCATTACACCGGCATTTACCGATGCAGCAGCGATGCGATTTTCGATCGCGATCGATTTATTGAAGCCGTTGTGGTGACATCGTGTAATCGCGGCTACATCATTGCCGATCGTAAGTGCGTAGCTGTACACACACTACACCACTGCAGCACTACGCTACGCTACAACACATTAGGAATCTAGGACAATAAAATAGTGTACTTTTAGCATCCAAGCGACACACTTAACGGCGAGTTCTTTTACATATCCTTCTGAGTAATATCACAAAATTATCTATGGGCAAAGCTCCCATACCGTTTATCCCACGATCGAACTTGCACCTAGAGCACCAATGTCTGCGTCTACAACTCTGAATATTTTTTCTTCAATCCTGTTGAAGAACATGAGCTGATCATACGGCATCCGTTTAGTCTGCAGTAGTATGTTATTGCCGTGACGTGATACCGATTGAGAGATTATTGTAATCTAACTTAAAAGTTTTCGTGTCTCTAGTCTGAGGATTAGCGCCTTAAATACGCAACTGATACACAGCATAACATATAAATAAGCCTCGTCGATATTGGAAGTCGGTAATATCGAAACAACGTGTGTAAACTGTTTATATTTGTGTGTATACGTACGAAGCGATTGAAGTAAGATACAGTAGCTTTAAATAACTATATCATAGAACTGTTTTTGTGCTGAACGTGTGATGTTGAAACATGATCAGTGATATAAACATCAATCACTAGATATTCTGAGTTAATTAATTTCTTAATATGAAATTCTATTCTAACCATATAGGTTTATGGTTTAATGAAGGTTTCTATAGCTCATTCAATGGGATTTTTGGTGAGTTATATCAGACAAGTTCAAAATCATTAATCTCAGCGTGCTAAGGCGTCGTCCATAAATTACGTATTGCTGAATTTGGGATTTTTCTCATTTTTTTTCCATGCAATTGTACAAGTAATTTAATTTTTACTTACCAATATTAACATAGAAAATAGCAAATGAAAAGTTCTAAGAATAGTAGAAGGGATACACGACGCGCATAACGTGACCTAACATTGATCGGAATGGAATCAAAGAAATCCCTACTAAAACTTGAATTGTGATTTGAAATATTACTTCTCCTCATACTTTTTCAAAAAGATCGGTGATGATTCAGTCATTAATGATATTCTGTAGTAGGTAAATTTTACTTATTTCGTAGTCGTATTTCTTTACTTCTTGTTTGGCGGCCAGGTCGTTCAATTCCCTCGTAGCAGAATAGTCAGTCACTAGGAACGATCTGGTTGGGATTTTGGTCCTTCGCCGAAACCACTATCCCACCGGAACGCCCCTCACCGTAATTCGTAATGTATGTATAACTCAAATGAAGGATACATCAATTAGCAGTTTTACAATGAAAATAACTCACATGAAAATTAAGACTGAGTTATGAAACGTTTATATTTGAAAAAAAAGTTGATGGCAGGGCTGCGATTATGCCTTTTTGGCAATTAGTGACTTTTTTTGAATAGGCTGTTTTCATATTACCGTGCGTTTTCGTATAAATTAGCAAAAAGAATTAAAACAATTTGATGGAATAGTAACGCAAAAACGGTCGATCCTGGGACTCGAGTGAAAACGCAGCAGCGCACGGTCGTTATGTGTTTTCGAATACCACAGTCTGGTTTCAGTTGGTAGTGTTCATATTGTTTGTAATATGAGCCTTGAGTAAAGCTTCATATTAAAGTTGCCAGAACATCGAAGAGGATTAATCGGACCAGACTATAGATCGAGCATGTTAATGGTATAGAACTGAATTGCTCAAATCTAAACCAGATGCAAAGTATATGGAACGCAAGTATTTTGAAATCATTTAAGTCAATGTTATGTAATACATAACGAAACTTCTCCCTCCTTCCCCTGTGTAAGAAACTGTAACACTAGAGCAAACCTCCACCTCCTCGAGCGCTACGTCATTTATGGACGACGCCTGATGCATGTTTAATTTATTATTTTAGAATTAATTAATTCATAATGGTTGTTTGATCAAGGGTTTCACTGAACCAGTTTTTATCGTAGAATTTATTATGATGATACAATAAAAACATATTGTATCGCAATCCACATTACTTAATCTTAAATGAAACCTTGTAAAAAATATGGGTTCACGGGCATGTTGGTGTATTGTTTACAATTTTCTTAGGATGTACTACTATAGAGCCACAAAACTAACCGAAGCCTCTCTCTCTCTCTGCAGTGTAGAAATATGTTTTCCAACAACTCATGAACTACAAAGACGTATTGCCTCAGAATAACAGTTCATTATTTACTGCCGCTATGTGTGTAACGCAAAAAGAGCTATAGCATTTGTAACACAACTCTCAGGAACCCTGCCATCCAGCTCTGCCACGCCCTGCGGTTACTGATATGCGTTTGGGTGGATGAATTTTTGAAATACTTTTTCCCTGTTTATTTGTGCACTGTCGCCCAATACCGCCCAACCGATGCTAGTCAGCACGGTGCGGGCATGCAGATGGTATCTTTTACATATCGGGTACCATTTCCAGTGCCAACCTTTTCTGTAATTCATTACCACCCATTTCCATACACATACACACACGCACACCTGATCCGGTAGCATGGCCGGATTTTTCCAACTGACTCTCGCTGCGCCACTTCCTGCCCTTTTGTGTACGTGACAATTCATGCGCACCAGAAACAATTAAACAAATTTGCATAAAACATGAACCAGTGCTCTTCCTAGGAAAATATATTTTCATATAATTTGCATTCTATTATTTCAATTCGAAATAATTGCAGTTAATTGACATTTTGAAACATTGAAGCCCGTAAGAAGCACACCGTTTACCGTGTGCGCAGACGACAGAGGACCCCACCGGCTACGAGCTGACTGAATGTTAGCGGCATTCGGATTGCAAAAACTCTGCACGATGCTGAGCGGATTTGGAAGAAATGGGAAACAACGATGTGATCGATGCCAGTGGTTCGGAAGTTTATGCGGTACAACAGGGTAGCCTGACGAAGAGGGAATGAGAAAGTTCAGATCGGCAATTAGTGTCGTTGTGATTTCCACCACGTTTTAATTACACTCCAGTTTTTGGTTGCACCGCTTTGGCCGGGTGGCGGTGATGGCTTTTTTAACGATTGTTGGTTATTTTTTGTTGCGTATCGTTACACTGATTATTTATAATTTTACTTCAATGCGCGTGAACGCACAGTGAAAGGGCGGGAGTTTTGTTTTCGATAGAACGGTGCGATGGATAGTTCGATTGCAGAAATTGTGGTTTATGTGTTTGATGAGTGTGCTTGTGATTGTTATTGATGCCCCTATGAACTGTCACGCTTAATTGCATTAGCTTATGCGCTAGTTTCAGAATGGTAATAATTTTCAAATCATGTTCTCTTAGGCATTGCGTGTCGTTTTGAAATCGTTTTTTTTACTCTATCGTGTAATAAGCTTTTCAGGAACATAGCCACTGTTGGAATCAATGATTACAGTAATAATTCGAATTCAATGGAAAACGGGCATGTAAAAATACGAATTGGAAAAATATGATTCAAAAATATGTCTGAGTTCAATATTTAAGTTTTGTTGCTTTTTTGAAGCAATCACGAGGACGTGACAAGAAAGACGGAGCATGGGAAGTATTGTAGAATTCTAGAACAAATCGAGTACAACCCCTATGGGCAAACTTAAAAAACAAGTGAAGTGAGTACGTTCTCTAATGTAGTTTATTTAATAAGTAACATATACATACATATACAGTGTGTTCATGCCTTTGTTTTTGTTTTTTCTCCAGGTCGATTTATCTTCAAATTTTTCTTTTCATTACTTTAAGGCGTCGTCCATAAATTCCGTATCGTTTGGAGAAAATGATCGTTCGATCTTGAAACAGCAGGACCAGGGATGAAATTCCTTCCGGACCGTTCCCCCGTAGTAAGGACGAACTATACAACTATGTGGTGTTCTTCTTCTTCTTCTTCTTCCTCTTCTTATTATTCTTTTTCTATGGCACTACAACCTCGAAGGGACAACCGAGTACACCCGGGATAAGGTGCCCTTCCACGGTTCGGAGAAGGAAATGTCTCCCAACCAATGTGAATTGCATATTACATTAAGTTTAGATTTAAGATCATAGT
>KB663655.1:1301563-1323833 GCA_000349025.1 Anopheles minimus
AGCTTTTGCCTTCTCTATCGGATGATGGTGGAAGTACACAATAAAACCCGGAAGTGAGGATAATTCCCTCTCGTTTGCCGAAAGCAATGCTCAGTGTTCGTGCTGGATGGAGCGAGTGGTGTTGTACCGTTGCTGCCAGGGAATTGTTGGACTGAACACATTACAGCGAGCGAACATCGACTTTTAGCTTTAGCCTCATGTGTCCGTGCGTATGTGACAGTGCATGCGCCCTGTTTTGCTGCTTTAAAAAAGATTAACTATTGTACGTGAATGTCTGGTACCGATCAGACACTTTACCATTTTACATGTTTATATTTTTCTTCTCTCTGGTCTATCTAATAGCATCTACTGAAGGACTATTTCACGGGACGTTGTATCTCACAACGTGACCATTACGTTAGAGTATATTTTAGAAATTTTAAACAATAATTACGAGGAATGAGTAATAAGCTATTGATGTAACGTGAATTGTCATTACAGTGGATTGTCGAAGCAAGACCTCGATTCTTTCGCTTTTTTTCTTTGGATTATCCTTTTTAAATCGATAGTGTGTCACCAAATTTATTTTCCGAACGTTCGTACTTAATTACATCCAGAACTTCCACTACTGCATTTTTTTGTTATTGTATGACGGCCAGGCCATATAAGACTTAGCTTACCACGTAGCAGGATAGTCAATCACTGGTACGGGGAAGCGGTCCGGATGGGATTTTGGTCCCGGTCTGTCTTGTGAGAGAGCAGCGCCGATACCACTATCCCACCGGGCCGCCCAAAATTCTTTCGCATTTTAATACGGCAAAATGCGACGCGTTGTTCTTCGACCGAACTAGTTCCGTTTTTCTGAATTTTAAACGAAAAAAAAAAACGAACGACGAAGCGGACTTTAGTTAGTTCTTCTAATTTTTATAAGGCAAAATCCAACGCACAGTTCTTCGTCAAAAATAGTTTACTAGTAAACAAAATTGTTCATTATTTAAAAAAAATGCAGTTTAGGTATACCGTTATTCAGTGAATAAAAAAAAAAGGAGTCAGTTATCCTTTCCTAACAACCACATCAGTTACACGATTCGATTTCAGGATGACCGACTTCGCGGTCATTATCGTTCAGTGTACTGCGTTTTCCTGTACTTAAAGGGATAAGTACAGATAAATTCGGTAAAATTCTACGTTTGTCCACGAACTATGTCATCCACATCATTGGTAACAATGATGCTGCGATTGATTTAGGAGTCCTTCGTCATTCTATGTAGAACAAGTTTAGTATTATGTTTTGTAAACTGTCGTCCTTTATTTTAATACATTCACGCCAATAAAATTCTTTTATAAAAAAAATCTGGTTCTTTTGGCAGTTAGTTGTAAAAAGTTGTAGTCTGACTACAACACTATTTGCATGATTTTGAATATTTCAAAAATTTGATTTAGTCAACTGAAAAGGACAATGTGTGCTATAACCTACATGCTTATGTAGGTTATAGCAAACATTGTTTATTGTTAGTATAATCATTGAAAGTGCATATATTTCGTTTAGAAAATCTTTCAAAACTCAATCCATCGTAAATACATGTTGGACAACCTCAGTACTTTGTGTGGGTATGATATTTTAATAATTGATTCGTATTTCGTATTCGCTTACACATATTGCAACATTTTAAATTAAACAAACTCCACGTGCACCAGGAAGCAACTGCGCAAAAGCCTCCGCAAGATATTCTTCTTTGTATTTCCACTTAGCGTATCATTGAATGTGATGCATTGTTTGATGTTACTACTGTATTCTTAACGGCAACGTCTTTTGCTGTCATGTCAGTAGGATACAATCTGGAATCGGAAATGGAATCTTAGACTCCAGGGCATACAGTGAATTGAAGTGTAAGAATGGAAGTAAACGTTTCCCATACATGTGTGTGTGCGTGTTTTGCAGGTGAAGGAAAAATGTCAAAAGGAATACTCCTTTAATCCAGCATAAATCCTGCTAGTAAAGTGCAGGGTGAATAAGAAAGAAAAACGATAGCGTTTTGCGTAAGTGTAGCAGCATTGAGAAGAAGTGGCCCATGTTTTCTTTATTAAATTTCCGATACCTCTATTGGGAGCATCAGTGATTCTGCAGGAAGCAAGTGAGCGAATGAATGTAGAAGATGCGGCTACGGAAAATTTGAAGCGCAGTGTGGTACGGATGCAAACTAAGAAAAGCGTAGCCAGCTTGCACACCTTGAGCATGTTACGCTTGCATCAGCTTACCAATTCTCAAACCCAACCTAAAGTTTCGAGCGATGCGTTCGCGTGGCCTGGAACATTCCTCCCAAATACCCGATCTATTCCACTCTCTGCTTCCCTTGGGGAAAAGTGTGGAGTGGAATATGACGGGGTAGGAAAATGAATCGAACGATAGAGCCCGGAATAAAAAGAGAGGTAGAGGGAATCGACGGGATGTAGGGCGTTCCATTGAAGCCGCCAGCAGGAAGGCTAACTTGAAAAAGGCTCTGGGATTTGGAAAATATGACACTCTGACACGATTATCGTAAGCTTCGGTTGTTTATTGGCTTGTCAAAAATAGAAAACTGACTGTTTGAATGAAAATGGGCGAAGCGGAACGGCGTAAGGCCGGTAGGGATAGAGAAAATTCACGGGTAAGGGAAACGATAATGGAAAAAGAACTGAGCACACTTTAGGGATGCTTCGCATCCTTCCATGAGGATGTGTTGCTCCGATAGGATAGGAAAAGTAGTATCGTACATACATGCAAGAAATGCAAAGCACCTATAACGAGCCTTTTGCCCCGCTTGAACACCGTTCCGCTAGTCCTTTGGATGTGGGGGTTGCGAACAAACGCTCGTATTCGGTATTTGGGTGGCATAGATAATATTCTTCAACCTGTTACCTGCACGATATCGGTAAATTGGCATTTGTTCCGTATTTTGGCCCCATCTCTAAAGCATCCGTACCGATCTTCCACCCGGGAGTGCGATGAATTTCAATCGATTAAAATCGTTCCCCTGCAGATCAGAGATTAGATTGAGATTTTTTGTTGTCTCTTGTGCGGCTGTGTGTGTGTGTTTTCTTTTTCGGCACAAGGTCTCCATCCGACAGGTTCTTTCCCGTGATACCGGACGATAAAGGCAGGGCTGATAATGAAAGTAGCCGAGGGGAGCATGTCATCGGAATATTAATTTGAAATTACCCCGGAAGTTGGCGGTGCAGATCAAAAGGATGGTATTTATTTGTTGCTGGGAAGAATGTATGCAGGTTTGTTAGTATGCATTGCACGGTGCACCGTGGCAGCATACGTTTAGAGAGATGTGATTTTGTGTCTTTGGTGAGATGGTTAGAACACACAATATCCAGGTTGGAAGGGGGATGAAACAGGTGAACCGTGCTAAGATGTAGCGCTGCAGTTTTGGAATGTTGATTACTTGGAAATGATACGGTAGCCGTTTTTCGAGATGTTTTTCAGCATACGTTCAGACACCGCTAAACTATAGTTTGGAATTTAAGCAAAAATAGCAAACGCATGGTAGTTTAAAAGATTATAATCATTTAATAAGGCTACCAAAGGGAGGGGTTGGAAAGCCAATTTAGGCAATTGGTTTTAATGAAATTTTTCGCTTGCCAACTTAAGCAAGAAGTAACTCAAAAACTATTTTAAAATTAACAATAAAACTAACACGTGCAGTAAAACACTTTGACGCCAAAATAAAATGATTCTATGTGTTATAAAATTAAAAGTATTAATTTAATGAATGAATTACAATTAAATTGTTAAATAATTAATTATAAATGCAATGACACAGTCCACACGTTTGTATGAGAGAATATATTTGTAAAACAGTTTCAAAGGCCATACTTAGCGTATGAACTTCTACAAGATCTAGACTGTCTTAATTAAGTATTATGTATATTAGGTATATTATGCATCGAGAGACAATTCTCTTCAGATTCAAAATCTGGGTGGTCACGTTTTTCATTAATATGGTTAACGATCACGAAGTGTAAAATGTGCGATAGTTTTCATCAACTTTCTTTTTAACCTGTATGAATACTAGTTGATAACGATAACGAAAAGCATATTTATCACATTAGCCTACGGCATATTATAGGGTTTGTTTAGTAGATTAAATTTTTGGAGTTATTATGAAAATAATTTGATATCATCGTTATGAAAATTTTTTTTTGAATTGCATACGAAAAGAAAAAACGGATGAAATATGCAAATAATTATCAAAATTCTATTCGATAGAATCAGTAATCAAGAGGGTACAAATTCTAAAGATAATTTAAATATTAAGAAACATTGGTTTGAAGCATATCAAAGCACTTTATTTGTTTATATGCCATTGTAAAGAACAATGTTTTGCTTTTTTTAATTTCCTGAAACATTGTAACTTCTTTTTTTTGTATGAAATTGTTTCTCTAGAAAAGGTTACGTGGAAGGGTTAATGATTAATGAAAACTGTCTATTTTCTACATTAAATAAATAAAAAAAATTTCTACATTTATAATAAAAAAGTAAAAAACCCTTATAATAACAACAGGTTTAACGTGACTTGGAAAACCCTCTTGAAAAGCGCTAATTATTTAATCGAAAAAAGAAGATTAAATGCTTCAAAGATGAACCTTTCTGCAGAACCGAATGCAGAGCCAAAAAAAAAAGACAAAAGAAAGGGGAAAAAAGAAACAACACATCAAACATGCGGTATTCGACGGGCATCATGCTTACACTCGCTGGGCTTTATTAAGATCCTAATTGGAAAATAATTACTGTTTGAAAGGGCTTAGCCCGCAATCCTCATCCACCGTCACAGAGAGTACGGATTATATTCAGTGTTTTGTGGCGATAGCGCGTACCGTCCGCACTTCGGAACCGACTGCCAACTGCGACCGCTCCAAAAGGGCTGGCGGTTGGAAAGGAGACGGCCCTTTTTTGAATTATGCAAATCTCTTTTCCAATTTGCAACGTTTTACATCCGGTCGCGAAGTGAAGCGAAGTGTGCGGTAACCCTGCGGCAGGCCACACCATACGTGGTACGTGAATGTAACTTTGACAGATCGAGACCGAAATAACCGGCCCGATGGCCGGGGTTCAACAAAGTTTTCAACGCTCCGTACGTGCCCGGAACGGGACACAATTGGCCATTGATGTAAACGTTGCTTCGCTGCGGTTGCTGCTGCTGCTGCTACTGATGGTTGTTTTCCGGTGCGCGGTAAATGTGCCGGACAGTATGCCAGATCACACGAACCATGTACTGGGATGAGGATATTTCGTGAGGCACTGATGCACCTTCCTGCTGCTGCACTGCACACATCTAATGACAATTTAAACGCGACATACATGACCGGTGGTGCGTTCTACATGCTTCAAACACTAAGACAGGAACACATTTCAGACATCGAATGAGTGTCCTGACGGGAGGTTTTCTTTGGACGGAAAAACTGTCAACATGTCTCACGGTGGGATGTCTAATCAATTCTGAAATTCGTGTGCAATAGTAGCACCCGGAAAATTAAATTAAATACGATAGTAGATCGGTCAGAACTGTTAGTCAGGTAGGCTATTCACGAAACATTGGGAAATAATCATTGACCTATTGGAACTGGAAGCGGCTGAGCTGAAAATGTACGACATCTGCCATTCCTTGCTGGTCGTATTGTGTATGGAGTCAATTTTCTAACCTGTTTTGCCACAAACAAACCATCGTCTGGTCCGCTAGCTCAAACCTGTTCCTAAGAGAAAAGTGAATCGGTTTAAAGTTTTCCGTTCGGGAAAACTCGCTCTTGTCTCGCTGCTAGTTTTTCCACCCACACTAACCCTTGAAGCAATCGCGAATGCGAAACCTCCGCACCCGTGGAGTAAACGTGTCGTGCATCGTGTGTTGCTAGTACCGCACACGAAAGAAGCAAAATCTGTCAATTTGAAAGATGGGAAAATCACTACCAAACTTTCACGTTGAGGCAAGCGGTCCCACATCGAACGTTGGCCTGGGTGCGTGCGTGATGAAGTGGGAAGAATCGGAAAAAAGTGTACCCGTAAGATCGATCGCTACCGATGCCAAAAGCACCGTTGTATCGTTGAAGGAAAAAAAGCACACCATAGCGTTGAAGGACTTGCCGCATCCCAAGTAGGTGAGCCACGGAGTGCGGGTGAATAGCAAATGATTTATTTCAGCTCATTAGGCGAATGACAGTTTGATTGATTTTTTCCTCGCCTGCTGCTGTACGATGCTGGAGCTGGAGAAGGTGGCTGTCTTTGTGGGTCTTTCTGTTTGTGTGTTAGGAGTGGATGCGTAGGGAAAGGCGTTTCCGATGGTCCAACTCCAACGGATGCGCGTATTTTTACGTGTAGATGTGTATACGGGACACGCAAGTGGAATTTATTTACTGGAAAGCAAATTGTCGTGTCTGTAAGCGACGACTAACAGCTGACGCTGATGGAAGGATAGGGCATATTGGGACTCGATTGGTAGGATGGTTCACGAGTAGCAAAATGTATTCCGGAAAAAGAATGATGAGAAAGTCTTGAAATCGCTTCCCGGCAATCGGACATTCGGTCAGTGAATGAAGATGATTGTGTTAGCGTTACCCAAAGGTGTAGGAACGAGAGGAAATAAAGATTAGTTAAAGAAGATTAGTTAAAGAATTTAAATGGGGCGGCTCCGTGGTATTGTGGTATCGGCGCTGGTCACTCACGCGACAGACCTCGACCAAAATCCCATCCGGACCGCTCCCCCGTTGCAGTGATTGTCTTGCTACGTGGTAAAATTAGTCTAATACGGCCGGGCCGTCATACATTACGAAATAATAAATAATAAAGAATTTAAACCAAAGAATTGGATTACATTATCTGAATGCACTAACATTTGCGAATATATCTTTGTACATTTACATACTTCAATTACTTCAAGATGTAAGATGAAAGTTGATAATACTTCAAGATTTTTCATTAAAAAGCAATTAATTAATATATTATTCTTAAATGGAGATAATCAAGTCCCTAGTAACACTAACACGGTTTAAGGTGTTATAAAAATGGGCGTTCTAGATCTTCTATTTGAGAGTGGAACAATTTTATTTCACTATTAATTCCTTCGTTCACTAAAACTAATTTGTCTTCCTTGGTGTGAGAAATTTTAGAGAACCGAATGTGGCAATTTTTCGATTCGATATTTTAGACAATTTAATAAAAAAAGAACTGAGAACAGAAACAGCAAGAGACGAATGAGGCTAAAGAGTCTAAAGTATCTATAAAATAATCAAACAACAACAGGATCGATCCGGTTGTGGAACCAATCTATTCTTTCGCTGGAAATTCGGTTAAAGTTTTCTAGTGTCGTTTTGAATATTTACCGAGGCCATGCGAGGCGAATTAAAATGGAGAGAGAGAGAGAGAGAGAGAGAGAGAGAGAGAGAGAGATCGGAAGAAAAAAATCAAAACCGGCTAGTGATCCTTGCTAGGGTTTCGCTCTTTCGACAATTTAACTGGCAGCGCTGGCCAGGATTGGCACTGGAAATCTTAGCACACAAATATTATTCCTGTTAGGAGTGTTTGGGCTACGAAAATCGTAAACAGAGTTTTTTTAGACACTATTTCTAGAAAAGATATGTAGTACTTCTGACAGCATAGTTCCAAAGAAATGCGAGTGTAATTTAGCAACGTCCTTAGCAGAAGATTTTAGATGATTTCATAGCTGAACCAAACAAAAGTACATTGAAAGCAATTATTACTGCGTTGAGTGATTCCAAGACCCTTTTCAGGCACCAGGTGGTGAGGCTTCAACATTATTGTATCAGAGCAGATTTTTGAAGCTTAGTTCGGGTCAGATTAACACACTCGATCAATTGAAAAATCACGATGTTACAAAGAAAAAAAAACTAATAAACCATATAATATGGACAAGGCAACCAGGCCGTTAGAATGGAAATAAAATAATATAAAACACATAATTACTAAAATTTCGTTTAAAAAGCAAACATTGTGCAAAGGCATAAACATTTACTGTTTCTTTCCACAAGTCTGAATAACGTAATAACGAAAAATGCTACGGAAATGTTGGAAAACTATCTTGATTTATGTGTTTGTGTTGTAACCGTCACAAGAGAATCAAACAGGGGCTGCCATGACATAGTGTGATAAGCAGTATACGTTACCATTTCGAAACGCAACGAAACTCGACTTGTTTCAGGCTTTTCCTCCTAATTATGTCCCTCGGGAGTGAGGCGACAAATGCGACCCGGCAGCACACCGTCCAATGTGTAATGTGTAACCCGAAGATACAAACGAAAACGTGCGACGAACGCGCGTATTCATTGCACGTTTATTTGCATTATCGAAATCGCATATGTTGTTCCAGTTCACTGATCTCGCACGTAATGCTTGCTACTTTTCCGATTTGTTTTTCTCGCATACCGTGGTGCAAAGGAAGAAAATCATCTCCAATCTTCGTTTGCCGACCTGTATGGTCCGTGGTCGCTGCCGTACCAGGAGGTGTGTGATGTGTCTGTCCTGCCCGAGCGGAGGCACCGGGAATTGGCACCAAATAGCAATCAAGCATTCGACAAGCGTGCACATGTTCAACTTCAAACTCAATTTCGAATGACAAAAAACCTTCATATTCTTGGCGCTGGTCGTGCCGGATGGATTCCACCGTGAATGGAATGGGTGGAGTGTGTGCGGGCAGCCGAAGTATGTGAGCCAAAGAAATGATCTCCAAATATCTGGGGAATAGATTTAGTTTGTTGCAAGGGGGGCGTTTTTTTTTTTTGCTTTCTCCTCGTTTCGATGTTGTTTTTCTATCCACTACCGCCCGATACCCTTCCTAGGTTATGCTGGCCCAAAGGAATTTACATAGATTAAGGGAACGGTGGCAACGTTACACTCGTCACGAAGTCTCTCACTGCGTATCAATCATCGCGACCCGAGCCGCTCCTGGTCGCGGTCTCTGCTAGAAATGGAACGCCGGTGCCGATTGATTGACAGCGGATATCAAAAGAAAATTGGCTTCCTGCCGCAGCCTTGGGGACAGTGCATAGAAAAAAAATATAAAGGGAATAGAGAAAAGAAAAAAAGCTTACCAGGATCATCAGCTTTTGCCTTTGCCCTACGGTTAAAAGTTGAACCAGCAAAACGGATTGTGAACGTAACACGCGACGCAACCGCGTTCCGGACACAAGCCCTTGGAGGACGGACCGTGGTGTCTAGTTATGCTACGATTCTCACGACAAGCTCGAGATTATGAGACATCACACAGACAAACCGTCCCCCGTCCCGGCCAAACAGGGGCTTATAGGAAAACCAAACCGACCTTATCGAGTGCGAGGAGGGGGGGAGGAGGTAACTTTGGGACTAACATTTCACCATCCTTTTTTTCTGCAACACGTATGGCTCACCAATACGATTGTAAGGGAGCTGGGAAGAGTGTACCAGCCAGGCTGCATTACAGCCCAGCGAATCAGTGAAGGATTGTTGTTTCAACGCGGAACAAGCGGAACCATATCCATCAAGGTGTCGTCGAATCGTCTGCTGATGACAAGTGTTTTGCGAAGCACATCGCCCGATCGTGACAGATTGCCGATGGGACGAACGACTTTGCAGAAGGTGCAAAGATGGGTCCACAGTGTCACTCATTGAGCACGTGCCAGTGCCGCGCACGGTGCTCGTTAGATGCAAGGAGTGCGATTGTGCTGTTCACCAAATAAATGTCGGTGACGCCGGTGCCACATTTGGAGTTGAATTATTTGTCGTTCGTTAGTTTTGTTTTCGACGATGCGATGGTAACAGCAATGCCCTTCATAATGAAAGGCGAAGAATCAATAGGGCTTACAAATCAGACAGTATTCTTGTGTTGTTTTATTGCGATATTGACGGTAGATGCATTTGTTTGATTTATTTTGGGTTATTTGGTTGATGCATTTGGTGGTATGTTATTAAAACAAGTTAGCGATCAAGGTACGACATATGAACAGGATTTAATCTTACCCGACTCTATTTTATTAGAAGCCAACAGGCAGTTGTTTCAAATGCTAAAAATGGCAAGTGGTGAAAAGCAGTGGATCACCTAACGATAGGCGGGATACCTGACCATCCAGAACACCGTTGACTGATGGCTCCGAAAAGATATCCCCTTTTTCTTTTCAGGTTTTGCTAAAGATGCGAATGGGGTTTTAGGGGTCTAGATGCAATTCTAGTGAGATGACCACCTAACCGGAGCATTTCAAAACTGTAATTATATTTGCATAGCCGAGCTAAACATGCAATTTAACTCTTAAACTAGCTCTATTGCTAATTGGAGAGGGGAAAGAAGGGAGAGAAAGCGGGAGCGATGAACGATCGAAGATGATCCCGGAAAGTAGTAAGTAAGATCGAGAATTCGAACAGCTCTGCGGAAGAGTTGGAATTTCGAACTGCCCTAAGAAGAGGGTCAGAGGGACGTAAAGTCGTACGTCGCGTTGCAACTGCAAGGGGAGCACAACGACAAAGACGATGGCTAGGAACATAGAGGTTAAGTGGGGAAGGCAGATAAGGGGCGTCTATGTTCTTTAGAAATAGAGAAGCGATAAAGAAAGATTGGATACACATGCGACGAGTCAAGAGGGGTTCCAGACCCAGCAGCTGACAACACACAGAGTTCGTTGGCATTGCTGAGCCTGAACTGTTATATACATTTCGCATAGCAAGGCGTGTGGAAGCTCTCTGAGCTCGTTCCACACAAGTAATCACAGACTTACTTGTAGGGGTCCAAATGATTGTGGATACAAATGAGGGATCCAAATGAGGGATCGAACTAATGAGCATTACAATATTTTCAAGCATCCTGGGTCGTTGATATCATTTGTCAATTACAAAGTACAGCAAGAACCAAATATATTTGATATGCTGGTCCGAGCTCTAATGTTTTCAGATCAAGTATTTAAACGTTTCGACAGGCCAAGAAGATTCGTTGGCCATGATTCTTGATTAGGGTGTTTTATCGCTTATAACTATGATCTGAGTGATCTTAATCGTTAACATTTTAAAAAAATTACTCGATACATGTATTGAAATTATGTCGTATAACGAGCAATGAATGCTTTAATTGACAAAATTTGATTAGTTTTCCATTCATGGTGGGCTATCCAGAAATTTAATTAATAGCTTAAAACATCTGCGGATACCTGGTATAAGGATATCCGCAGATGTTAGAATCCGCAGAAAATAGGAAGATGATAAGTAGTAGTAGTTGTAGAAGAAGCAGTGGTTAATTATGGGCAATAGTTTCTATGCTATTTTAACAATTTGTATTATTTGTGTACAAACGAACCTATTGTATACCGTTCTACTTTCCTTAATAACATTACATTGTCAGCCATTGCTGATTTTAGTTATTGCTCATTTTGTTAATACTTGTATTATGGAAAAAAATACTGTGGTATTTTCGGAGATCCACCAGAGTCCATCTCAAGATGGACGGCACATCAGACACTTTTTGAAACGGGATCGACCATGGTAGTTCAAGTCAAGGGATACATCGGCAGCTAAAAACCAACTTTTCAAAGGGCTGAATCACCACAAATATGAAGATCATTTTCAAATATATACCGATGGGTCTGTTTCAGAAAATAGCGCAGGATGCGGGATAGTTACATAAAAAAGCAGATGCTCCATCAAATTCCCGGATCAATCCAGCATTTTCTCATCAGAAGCACTCGCCATGATCATTGCATCAGTCGAAGCAACAACTTGCACCAAACCTAACATTAGTTTTACAGATAGCGCTAGTGTCTTGATAGCCCTAGGACGAAGAAGATCAAAAGATTCTCACATCCCAATCCTGGCAAAACTCCCACTCTCTACTCAGATAAAAAGCCAACGACGAGCGATATCAAACATATAACGTGCAATAAAGAACTTCTCTCCAGAAAGGACATGAAGAAGTGGGCGAAAAGCTTTCAGGCTTGCAAAATATATGGTGGAACTTGGAAGACAACAAGCTTTGACTTATAAAAAACTTCAGCTGCTCAATTCACCACTAGGAACAACAATGATCACGAGAAAACAATTTTAACGAGACTTAGAATTAGGTACTGAGGAGGAGTGATGGCGTTGATGCGTCCTCTACCAATTGGTACGAATGCAAGGAAATATTTGTTTTATTTCGAAGTGGTTCACTACTTTACGCATCTCGTGTGTGGGTTTGATTTGTACGATCGTACCGTAATATGTTGTCTTAACATTGTAATTGACTACTCTGGCGGCTATAACCGCTTTGAGCAGGAAGGCCACAGCTGAATTGTTGACCACTATTGGCGACTATTGCACATAGGCTTTGGAGCTTCTATTAACTTTCGTATTGAAACTTCTTCTTCGCTGTCGCTAAGCATCGCTAAACTGTTTTCGGATGAGTCGGTTCCTTCTAATCGATCGTGCGTAGTTGGTACTTTTGATCAAACACTGCGTTATATTGGTGTGGTGCAGCTGTCGTGTAGAAATGTTTGTGACTATGAAAAAGCGATTACGGAACTATCTGGAAACACGTCTATCCCTATCAGCTGACAGTTTGCAACCGTGGAAGAGGATGAAAGAAACAATAAATTACTAGATTGTAACACTTTTGACGAAGGTTTTTGTCAAGGCTCCGGGCTTCATAGGGCAAGACCGTGGTCGAATTCCATCCGGATCGTTTTCCTGTAGTGAGGACTGACTATCCTGTTACGGGGAAATTCAAGTAAAGGAAGCCAGGAATGTAAATCCTGAACTTCTGTAGGTTCTAGTGTCACAGAAGAAGAAGAAATTTAATTCTATACATTTCAATTATAGTTGTAATGCTGGGCACACAAGTTTCAAAAAGCTAGTGAAATAATTATTCTAAACCATCTTTAAACAATTTTCATATGCGTTTTAATTGTCAATTCAAATGTACTAGCACTAGTAAAGCTTTTCTATTCCTCAAATCTCTTCCACAAATCGTACCCAGCTCGTCAGCAAATCATCTCTCACAGAATCCATATGCTCCATTAAGCTTACCATTATAATTCATCGCTAAGCTGATCCTCTTCCATCAGGTGGTCTCAAAGTTGCTCCTTGCGTCGCGGCAGTTACAGTAGGAAACGCAACCGATGTGTTTGCTGTAAGCATGGTTTCAGCTTCTTAGCAAAGTGCCTGTTGCCGGGAGTGAAATTTGTCAAACATTCACTTGGCGTGAGTGGATCTTATGCTGCGTGTTGCCAGTCAATCAGCCGGCCGGTTTCAGTCACACCGGGTTCTTTCATGCTTTGGCAACGATGGAACGACGACAAGCAGTAACGGTGCCTACTGCTACCCAACCCGTGCGGATCCGTCAAGCATAGTACGGTGGTTCTCGTATGCTTCTCTCCCCAGTAGCAGCAGCAGTAGCAGCATCATATGTTTTCCCATGGTGATTTTTTTCTCCCTCCCATGTGGGAGCATGACGGATGGCGGATGATTACGTAATGGAGTAAAAATGGAATTGAAAATTGGAGCGCGATCGTTGAAACCTGCTTTTTAGTTGAAACATGAAGATGGAGATGTCCTTGCCGGCTGTTCCATAAGCTCTGGCGTGAATGGAAAACCAGAACGTGAACAGAAAAAGTACACCGACACATACAAGCACTTCGAAAGTGGGGAACGCTTCCGAAACGCTACGTAAAGTCACAGTTAACCGAGCCTAGTTCGCGGCCAAGAATTGTGTGAACCCGGTGTCGGCAACAAAAAATAGGGAATATTTCAATTTCGCGTTCATTAGATATGCAATTTATTTTCACTCGATTTCTGTCCCCGACGGTGGTGCTGTTGGGAGAAGGTTCGGCCAAGGCTAAAACTTCGCCCGCGTCCTAAGCGTCCTGCCCTGTTTGCGATAGAGGGGAAAGGGAATCGTTCTTACCTATGTCGTTTTGCAACTAGGACCGAGTGTCGGCGTACCAGTGCCGGCCGAACGACTGGTGGTACCTCCACACTAGCCCAACACTTCCTATATGCCAACGGTCCGCTTCGAGTGTGGTTCGAGGTTGGGAAATTGTTTGGTAAATTGTGAGGAATAATTCATTTTTATAGCCATCAATTTTTCAGCCAGCTAATTTATGCATCCGCGTGCGATACGAGTCGCCATCGCTGATATATCCGATGGGAATCGGATGGGATCCGCTGGATTGGGACGATTCAGTTCGCTATAGTGGGCATTGCGAAGCGTGTGCCCCTCGAGCGACCAGCGATAGCGTGCTGGGTTATCGTTTTTATTTATTTTCCTGCCCAACCATAACGTAAACCCAGTGTTTGGGTTGATGCAGCGGTTGGAAGATTGAAATTGTGTGAACCTGTCCGGGAGGGTGCGCCATTACACACTAAGCGCTAAATAGATAAAAGTGCACGTTTGCGAGCTAAATAATGTAAACAAAACTTTGGTAGCAAAGAAACATCACATTACTCGAAGTATGATTGGCGGAATTGCTTTCTGGAAACGGATAAAGGAGATTTGGCTTAAATTAATATATTGTTAAGGGTGGTATGAGAGAAGAGGTGTGAAAAGCACAATCTATTTAGTAAATATATCAGCTGCCTTCGGTACTAGTAGCAGAAGCTACAAAGAAGCCATTCACCATCTGCCGGTGAGGGCTTTGATGGAAGTGGAGCCATTTTTTAGGCCGCGTTACCATCCACACTGGATTGCTGTTGATTGCTGCACAGAATTGGAGCAATTTAGCGGATAAAAGTATTTGCTTGATTTTTTTTTCGTGAATTATTAACAAAAATGATTGTTTAGGAAGGGCGCAAATGAAATTGTGTTATTATTGTTTTGATGCGGTGTGAACAATGTTAGAAAAAAAATATTCCGAGTATCTTAAAACAGTAATAAGAAACAAAATGCGTATAATAAGCCTGCAAGATACAGCTTTCGGCAAATTCTTGTTTTGTTGTGGGATATTTTAGATAACAAAAACTCAAATTGCAGTACCACATTTTTGAAAGATGTTTTAATTTTACAATTTTAGTCATAATCCCATAATTCCTATCGCTTACAGCACCAATATTCAAGTTACGATCATCCAAGCCAAGAGGTCTCTAAAAAAAAGAGATCTTTATTAGCTATGGACGATCACTCCGGTATACTATCGAATCAGTCGTCGATCACCAGGTTGATGAATAGGCGAATTTCACGATGCTTCACAGGCCACGTGCAGGTGGTATCGTAGTCCGATGCACGCGCTGGGTTGGGCTCGTTTGCTAAGCTGGTTTCGGCTTCTTGCTGAGTGCCGTAACTTTCATGAGGTCAACTAGTTCTTCTGATATTTGTCGAAATGGTAACTTGCAGAGCTTCAGTCAGCTTACAGCTTCCGTAATTGAATGATCTTCTCCTTATTACGGGTTTTTCATGTATTCCTTGGCATGTATTTAATGCTGTGGTAAATAGTATAATGCATATCAAAAAATTACGGAACTAGTTCTTATTGTTTTAATTCTTTCCTTTCATAACGCCATAACCGTTCCGTTGAAATATTGCGACGAAAATTTTTTATAGTCATATAAAAGGAAAAATCCTTTCCAGACTCATCAAATAGAAAGGTACATAACGTTGGGTACAAATTGGTTGAGCTAATGAAAATGGTTTGAAAAAAGTTCCATACCGTAATGTGAATAGCTACCGATTTTTAACGTAACATGAATTACCTTAGAACCTTAGAAACTGAGATTACTTAAAATTAAATCGAGGCCAATTAACAATTCTCCCTCGTTTGAGACAGTCAATTTAGTAGCTAGCCATGTTAGTAATAATTGGCATAAAGTCCGCACTAAAGTAACGCTTAGGACAGTTTTCAGTTTTTGTAAAAACATTGAAAAACAAAAGCCCGCTTTAATCATTAACATTATTTGAGTTGGTTTAAATCTCTGAATAAATTGAATAAATCGCATCAGAGTGTGTTGTCCAGCAAGCAAATTCTAAGCCACGGTAGGGAGGAAGATTCCCGTGAGAGTTCGCTGATCTGAACGGAAGCCACAATTGCTCAATGTCAGAAAAGTAAGAAAAAACCTTCTCTAGGGCTTAAGTGTACGAATCTTAAGAATCCGTGGTGGGTGGACAAGTACTTCTTTTCCCGGGAGGGAAGAAAAGAAACTTTTTCAAATATTTCACCACGCTCTGAGTTTAAGTTACGCCCTCTCGGGGTGTATCATTGATTAGCGATTCCTCCAATATCCGTATCTTGACGTATCTAAGCGCAGGCATTTGAAAGTCTACGACAGTGAAGTACCATCGTGGAGCAAACGTGGACCATAAATAATTGAAAGTATTAAAGACTTTATTGAAAATTTATTTCAATTTAATTTATGGGCGAGACTGCGTGTTTTGTGTTTTAGCACCCATCCTAATGGGGATTCCCGATTGTTTGTAAAGTTTGCTGTGATGTTTTCATTTATTAAATTCAGTTTTACGTGCGATGGTTTCGTAAACCATAAATCGCAATAGTATAGTTTGTTGCTCCATGCGGTAGGAAGCCATTGCGGTTGACAGACACGAAACTGCCTCATTAAAGATGCCACCATGGAGCAAATTTCGGTGCTTTGCGTATACTAGTACTGCGTTTAGTCCGTCCGTAAAAAGTCGGAGAGAGCGTAGTAGAAAGGTTTTGCGTAATGAAGTGAATGGACTTATTCATCCAAAGTTGGTGTGTGTGTGTGCTTCGATGTTTCATACCCAATTGCGAAGTGCGAAGAAAAGTTCCAGTAAGTTACTACAAGCAATTAAAGTGTTAAACAATCGAGATGCAAAGCGGTTTGGTTTGATATAGTATTAGGGAAAGCGTGGCTAGTGCTCGCTCGAATAAATCAGTTGAAGTCCCCTTTAGTGGAGCTTCTTTTGTAGCGCGAATAGGCCTACAAACACACACAACCACACATATTTTACCGTGCACGTGGTGTAGAATGGCTAGAACAAGCGCGAGTTGGTATGGAAGTTTTCCCAAGGCTCGGTTATCCATCCCGTACCGGTGCCTCCGGGAGTTCGCCAGCGGACAGAACCATTATCGAGCGTTAACGTGAGGCGTTTCTCTTCCAGCGTCGGTACTTCAAAACTCGCCTTGAGTGTTCTCGGGGAGGAGATATTTCTCGGATATCAAACGATCTGGCACATTTTAAATTTTAATGAGCTGGAAATATTTCACAAAGCGACCCGCAGGAACCGGGTAACCCATCCGTTTTCTTCGCCGGTAGGCGCCCAGTTGTGTGAGTAAGCGGCTGCCAAGTTGCTGCGGTAAGCAAGATACCATAAGACGCCGAAAAAGATGTTCCCTTCCCATTCGCTTCGGCCGTGGCCCGGTTAGTGGAGTACAGCGGGTGCTGGCGTCTTGTGCACGTTAGCAGTTTAAAGGATTTACTCTGACACGTTCAACTCTTTATCACAAAATTAAATACATAATCTACGGGAGTGTGAATGAAGTGATTAGAGCGGCCACGCTGTCAGCCACTACAGCAGCCCCAACCAGGTGTGTGTGCGTGCGTAGGGTATGTGAGTATACGGGAACTCGGAAACCCATTTAATTTCTGCCACCTTTGGCATACCTTCAAGAAGTTCCCGACGATGAATATAAAACCACCGTCAGCTTTTAGATTCGGTTTGATCTTGGAATGGTTTTAATAGATGATATTGAATTAACAATAAAGCACTGAATAAACTTTTTGAAACACTGGTTATCAAGCTGCTCAAACTAAACATATGAAATCAAAACAGCGATTAAAAAGTTAATAAATAAAATTACGATTAATTAAAAAATATTGTATTCTTAACTAATGATAAAAACTAATATATTTGTATTCTCTGATGAGAGTAGTTTCTATTCAGATTGAATTAGTCGCAACAATTACTGCTCCAAACCACATCTCTCTGTTACGCATTCAAGCATCAAAACCACCAAGCCTTAGATAGGTCGAGATCAAGTTGCTTAAATATTATTACCCTTCACTCAAGCACTACAGCATAGGGAGGATATGATGGGGGAGAGTTGAAGGTTATCTGGATTTTTCCTGCCATGATAACTAATCTGATATTTGTATGCGTGTGTGCGTGTGTACGGAATGAAACGATAATCCTAGAAAATGGCAAGCAAGAGAGATACAGACTAGCAAAAGCATTGTAAGCTAGCGACCGTCCTAGTAAAACGCTCCGCACGTCACCTTTCGCCCCCTCTCATTAATCATTGGCGCAATTTAGCACTCATCAGCTTGCGTTGCGTTTGCTTGACGAAGCCATTCGTACACATCCTTCTGGTTCTAGTGTTGCCCAGCTCGTACATTGAACAAGCGGAGCACCGATTTGCCGAAGTAACAAGGTTTCTTATACTTTCAGCTCCCACTAAGAAGGTGTTTCCTGTTCCGAGTGGGCACGACTGTGTTTGCATGGATTTTGATATTTGCCAACAAAAACACCCCCCCCCCCCAAAACACACACACACACACACACACACACAAGCGCAGCCACATGGACAGCATGCGGTAGGTGCCTACAAAAATGTCGATTCTCATTTATCTTACGCTTGGCACCTATCAACCATGCCCACCGTGGCTCAGCATTAGTGGTAACCCTGGGGGCGAAAACAGGTTGATTGAAGCAGAAGGTTTCCATGCTCAACCGAAGGGGCATGGAGATGCAGAAGAATTGTCTTAATTTTCACGGCTGCTAATGCGGATGAATAAATGAAGCAACATTTGTCCGCAAACGGTGGTGTGGCTGCGTCGTCGCGAACTTCCGCGCGCGTTGGCAATGTTAGCTGATTCGGTTGGGTAAATAAATCAGTGCAAAAGGCTTCTGCTGCTGTTACTGTGCTGCAAAACTGATTACCGAACGTTTGGGTTCCATTGCGAGATTGCAAGGAGAGACAGAGAGACACTGGGAAGTGAGGATCTGGGAATTGATGGATAGATTGCGGTACCTTTTGTGTGCGTGTGTTTATTTGGTTTATCTCAACATCGTGATGGAGTGATTGTGAAGTAGCTTGATGTCATGTGGCGGTTGTTGGAAAAGGCTTTAATCCTTTAGGTTTTGCGAAATTTCTTTCTCGATTTGAGTCAATAAAGAACTTATTGGCGTAATGAATTGTGATTTTTTAAGGTATGATCAAAATCTGGAAGACCTAATTTTTTTAAGTTTGATTCACGTTTTAAGGTGTTTGTTAGATAACATATATCGTCGCTTTTTTGTGATGGAATTAAACGACGACATGAACAAGATATGTATTAACTACTGGACTGATTACGAATCGTAATGAGTGATATATACAATAAAGTGGAGCATTTTATAACACAGTTTTATATATAGCTATTATAGTTATAGTATATAGTATATAACATGACACCCGGGATAAGGTGCCTTTTCACGGTTCGGAAAAGAAAATGTCTCCGAACCAATGTGAATTGCATACTTAGCTTAGATTTCAGATAATAGCTGTAAGCAATAAGGCCATGCCGTCCATCATGAAAAAAACATATGTGATCCAAAATAGTTCATAATCGCGTTCATAATACAGTTAGATGATATCAGTTTGATGCTCAAATATTCCAAATTCCCGGAAGTTGAATATTCCGATTTTTTTGTTAATCGTAAACTACAGAAAGGACTGTATTGGGGCCATGGGAATGTAAAGTTACAGGCTTAGCAGTGAGTTGTCAGGACGTTTTCGGAGACACAGTTATTGGTCAAATCGTTTCGGCTCAGCTACACTTTACAGTCACTCTACCGTTATGTGGGCTGCACAAGGATTTTGTTAGACGCTCTCGTTCTTCTGCACAAAAATAATGATGTTAGAAATATAAGTGTTGACAATATCGAATGTCAACAGTCCGACCAAGATGAAGAGACTGAGCCGAACTAGGAACTAGGTCGGGTTGTTTAATAATAGAGGGCGCTAGTGTCGGAGACGAATCATCGAACGGATCCCGAAAACAACCCGAAGAAGTGTTAAAGCGATGACTGGCGATACTAGGAGAACGACCGAGGACGAGACAAGATATAAGTGCGCGAGGAAGCGAAAAACGTATATTTTCGCTAATCCACATTCAAGAAGCACAAGTAATTTTTCACACCCTCCCGCGAATTAAGGATAAAAAAGTGATGAAAGAACTTGTACTGTTAGTTTAATAAAAGGTTGCGATAACGCAACAAGAAGAGAGGATACATTTGGCGAACAATGTGTTGTAGTAATTGGTTTTTTAATAGTTAATTAAACTATTGTGATGTTTCATTTTTTGAGCATTAACATAAGCCTATTTAAGGCGTATAACAAAACTATGAAACCCGCACGTCGATGAAATTTCATGGTGTCCCATTTTAGATGGGAGCAACTGTAATTTCTTGAACGTAATTCAAAATGAGTGTCTGTCTGTCTGTAAACATATTTTGTAAATTGTATGATGTTCCGCTTATAGCACAATTTTATAAGAATAAATATATAAACAATTACTTTGTATGAAGCATAAATCAACTATTTGAGCATATTATAGCAATACTTTTTCTTTTGTTCATAATGTGGTGCCCTAAAATTATTGATTAAGCTTTTTCATCTATTTTTGCGGCACTTGTGTTACAGTCTCTGTCTCTGTTGTTTGTATCTATACGTTTCGTAATAATTGCCCCCGACCCAAAAGACACTAGCGAATGCACAAAAGCAGAAACAGATTCCTGCTCCTTCCAAAAACCAGTAGGAACAGCATGGACCGCTCCTAGAAATTAGATGGAAAATGATGTAAGATGAAAATAATCAATTTGAACATCCTTTGCCGGTTGCTCATGTCCTGCCGGGGGGCAGTCTGTATTGCTACGCGTTCGATGTTCGTTTGCCAGGTCCACAACGCTGGTTTCCGTTTCGTTACTTTGATAGTGAGGCTGTTGGTATTTGTTGGATAGAAAGGCTGGTTGAATCGAGATGGCACCACAGACGGTATTAAGCACCAGACCAGTTCAACGTGTGTGCTTGGGTGTGTCTGGGAAAGGAATGGACTGACGAAACAGTATATTCAGAGCACAGCATGAGTTTCAAATTAAAGATACAATCCCACTATACCGTGTAGCAGGCGGCTTCATCGGTTACATTGGTAAGGGTGGCAGTAAACACGGCACGAAAATGGCTAGGAAAATCCATACAATACTACGAATAAAAGCGCATCGAAAAAAACGAGGAAGGGATGCAAAGTATACTTGTCTATCAGTCTGTTACGTCTGTTTGGGTTATTCATCTCGAAAAAAAACGAAAATGATTTTTCACTCGTTTGTTTCGATAAACTCCGACTCCTGTTTTGTGTCTGCAACGCAAATACGAAGCTTGCAACGACGCTAGGTGCGCTACATATATCACGCTTTTACCAACAGACAACTCTCATGTACGTAATTTTATCATTGTTTCCTTCTAGTTTTAAAGTTTCAACATGCAAATTGACGAAGGAGCACGGAGGGAAAACTGTAAGTATTGAGTCCAGCGATCATATCATGATCATGGAGTATCATGAAGCAAATTCAAGATTCCTTCCTGCTAAGATTCAGATCGCCAATCGAAAGATGACATATTGGGTAATGGGAGAGCAAAAAAAATTAAGAAATGCTCATAAGCTGCGATTTTTAAAATTCATGTCACTGGTACCACTGGGTCAATCGTATTCTTAATGACGCAACGTCATACTAGACCAGTTTTTTTATATTTTAAACTTTTAAATCTCTCATTGTCAATTTGTGATTAAAATACTGTTGATTTAGGTATTTTTACTCAACCTTTTGAGGGATTGAACAAAAATAATGATATTTTTTTTTATTGTATGACGGCCAGGCCGTATTAGACTTAGTTTACCACGTAGCAGGATAGTCAATCACTGCTACGGGGGAGCGGTCCGGATGGGATTTTGGTCCCGGTCTGTCGTGTGAGAGAGCAGCGCAGATACCACTATCCCACCGGGCCGCCCCACAAAAAAATGATATTATAAAAATGAAAATCCATGCACGAGTGTAAAAAATATTTTGTAAATATGTAAATAAAAAAGCTTTTGAACATTCTTTCGTGAAATAGAAAAAATGCAATGGAGAAATATTTCAGATATTTTGATAATTTTATGCTACCATATTCGAATAAGGAATGAAGATTAGGTATTTTGTAAAAACGATACTGAAATCTTCATTTTGGTGGACTGTTTTGCATACTATGTTCTTAATATTCTGCATTTTCAAAATATGTTTGTGATATAAATACTAAAATTCAAAATTTGACCTCCTCAATTTCTTCAGTTTTTTGCTCTTTTGAAGTATTCCGATATATA
>KB663655.1:1327568-1337856 GCA_000349025.1 Anopheles minimus
CCGTGAGCGGTATCGAGGATTGTTGCAGCAGGCCAAGACCGCGAAGCGGTTGTAGCGCCTGATAAGTAAGTAAGATTTGGTGGGTTTAATTTTGACAAGATATTGGATTGTCTACGAGTGTACCGATTTGCTCGTATCAAACCTAGCATCATTACTAGTTGTATCTTCGATCGCCCTGCTCAGTTAAAAAAAGGCCTTCACGACTCATGCTAATGTTTCATGAGTGCTGCTGAGTAATATTCTTGCACATGTTTTCCTTTGAAAATGTTGGTTATCTTATGAAACAATACCCTCCGCCCTGGGTCGAAGGATTTCAATTCTTGGTTTTGTTTGTGTACGTGTTTCGGTTCCCTTGTCACAAATCTCTTCATCGGGATACAGGAGTATAATGTAAAAGTCGGTTTTTGGTGAAGTAAAACCTCGTGGAGAAAAAAGGGAAACAAGTTCTTAACAGAAACGCATAGAAAAGGTACGCTTCTTTGAATACAGTTTGGTGGGAAATATCCTGGCTGAGCATGTACGCCGTAAGGGAGGAAGTATTTTCTTGCAAAATTTATCATTGCAAATCGAATAGAAAATTTATCAACCGAACCCTCAACAAAATGGTTTGTGATCGGCTTGTTTCGTACCTATGGGGGAAACCGGGAAAACGAGAGGACACAAGTTGTGCGAAGGATGCTTTCATGGTCCCTTTTTTGTGTTATCCATCGTGTTTTCCCTCTTTCTCGTGGCCTTTTCGGTAGGATTTTGTGGATGAAATATTTTTGCATTCATGCACACGGTACATCCCGTTGGGCGTCGGCCCCTACACCTGGGGATGGGTTTCGCTGTGTGGAAAAAAGCAGGCTCAGAAGGTGGGTTAGTGAAATGTAATTTCCCGCAATTTCCTTTCCATGTACGGGTGCGGTAACGCCACCGCCATCGCTTTTGGTTTGGTTTTGATTTGATGGCTCCGGTGGGTGTTTTTATGTTTCATGGTTTTTATTCTTTGCCTGCGTTTCGGCAGCACATTATCCTTCCGTCGATGTTTCGTCTTCGGTTTGGGGTTGTTTTTACTCCACCGTCTGTATTCCGTTTTTAACTGATTGGAAATGAGCTTTATCTCGTACATTCTTCGTTTCGTATTACTGTCTGGAGGTGTTTTTTTTTATTGTAACTTGTCCTTGCTGATTTTGTGTATTGATTCGATAGGATGGATTTCGGAAAATAGCGCAAGTTGTTGCCAGATTGTTGCTGACGGTCGCCAGAGGGTGGTTGTGCAGAAACAAATTTCCTCCAACTTCAAGAGCTGATTCGACGGGCCGGATGAAAACAGCAAAATAGCCGAATCCCACTCTGAAAAGGATGATCGTTAGCTCGTTTGAAATGACATCGATCGAGGTTATGTGGTCGATATACCTCACTATGGTTCTCGATAGAAAGTAATGATAGCGAGAATATCGTACGAGTACGACGAGCAACAGTAATTATGATCCAGCGGGGATTGTTTTGTACTAGAAAAGCGAAGCAAAAAAAGACCCTATCGCACCATTCGATGTATAACCGAGCGCGGAATTTTCTCTTCCACATTCCTTCGATAAACGTTATAACGATCCGGGGCTAGAAAACCTTTCATTTCACAAAATATCATAATTAAGACATGTAAACGACATCGCTCGATAAAGTCGAACATCGTGTTTGTGGGGTTGTGTTGTGTTACCGGATGGGTTCCGGGTTTCCCCGATGTGGCTGTGACACGGAATAAAACAGAAAAGAGGCACAGAACAAAAAACTATAATAAAACATCCCGTAACGGCCATTTGGCATGCACGGGCAAGCATGTTCGATGTCACTGACTGGTTGGAGAAGATATCCCTGTCAGTATGATTTTTCTTTTGATGCGGTATGCATTTGATGTGAAGTCATCGTAATGAGTTCGTCCAATTCTCACATACATACACACACACAAACAAACGCACGGAATGTATGTAAGTATCCGCCTTTGCTCGTCCCGTACGTTTCGGTTCTACTAAATGGTTCTGCCCGTAATGAAGGTGATATGCGATATGTTGGCACGTTTGCACAGACACTGACGGTGACTGGGTTTATCCATCAGCATAACCGTGGTTCCAGCGATCGCCCTCACTGTACCGCGGGTTGTAGAATAATTATAAATGGTTTAGTGAGCGATTCGTTGCCGCGCGTTGCCCTACGTGATACGTGGATTTATTCCCAGATAATACCATTGATAGTAGTAATGACACATGTTGTCTGGAGCTGGGAACCAGGTAATATTACCGCCCGTTGGCTGGATGGTGTGCTATTTTACCATCATTTGGAAAACTCCCACAAATACATGATTTGCCTTGATGTCGTGAGCGAAAGCATTCCCGGTGAATGGTAATAACTCCATCTGGGTGTATGGGTGTTCGTTTCGCCCATCCTGGGGGTTGGTTCGGTCCTTGCAGTCCGACAGCAGTGTGAATTTCAATAAAGCTACCCATGTTATCCCGCTGATTTATTTAATTTCTTTCAACGCATCAAACAAACGAATGTGCGCTGGGTGGGTGCCGGGGGAACTTTGCATAGTAGTTTTCACTGATCATTAGGATACCACCGTGTTCGTTATTGATATAGGATAGTTTCCCGGCATTTATCGACCATTGTTCACCATCGATGTGTTTGGTAAAGTAATATTGATAAAACTAATCGTGAATTTTCAACATAGAGCGGCAATGTAATTGTACACGTGCCTAGAAACGAAACGCAATTTGTTGTCGATCAGCATATTTCGTACAATGTTTTGAATTTAGCAACCAGAACAGGATTTAGGAACATGAAAATTGATATTCCGTATGCATGTTCAAAAACCTTTCGAAAAGCTCACCATGTTTTCCGGAGTCAAACAAGAATGGTAAACTTTACAAAAAAGCATCCTAATCTAATCATCACCGTCTAAAATTAACCTCACCAGTGACAACAATGTACTATCTGCATGAATGGTTATGATATTTTATCGATATCAATTACGCTGTAGGGTGGCAGCAGGTATATTGGATTGCAATGTTCGCAGTGCCATAATCGTATCGTGCTGGGTGTGGAACGTTAATGCCGGATGTGATTTGTTTTGCTTATGAAAGGAGCTACGGAAACCAAGTGACGAGGAATCGGTGGCGGAAGGATGGGAAGCATAATAACGAAATTGCTGTTTTTGACATCAACACCGTACGAGTTTAGTAAATTGATATACGAAAATGATGACGATATTCGTATATTGCTGAAGGTAAATCAATGTTGTTAGACAAAGATGGTAACTTCACTAAAGCGGTTACTTGTATGCAAAACTGTAGTTTGTTTAACATTCTTTTACTACCAAAAGAAACTCTCTAAAAGTAGATAAAGTAGACAAACATTAAGCTGTGATTGTTTTTTAATGTTTGTTAATGATAAACTTCTTCTTCTTATTCTTCTATGGCACTGCAACCTCGAGAGGTTTTGGCCTGTCATTTCTAGCTTCCGTGATTTGAATGTCCCCGCGACAAGATAGGCCGTTTAGCGTACAGGAGAGCGGTCCGAATGGGATTTGAACCCCGGTCCTGCCGTATGAGACCGGCACCGCTATCTCCACGGCAGCCGCTTTGTGATAAACTAATGTTTGGTAAATTTGTTGAATATTCCTTAAGCGGTTTGGAGGTATAATCTAATAAAGTAATGTATATGTAATCATGTAATGTCAAAATCTTATGTAAGCTTGATAAGTCTGTTATTAGAATTCTGGAAAACTGAAATACAAGTCACGATAAGTGCTGCAACTGATATGGTAGTCGAATCAACAATCTTCGCACTGCATTTAAAGTGAGGTGTCCATCTATCTGTATGTTTTCTTTGCTTAACAGCATCGCTGGTCGTTCAATCGAAATCGGGTTTGCCTTAGTAATACTTGTATTTTAATGACCCAACTTTTCATAAGTATCTACAAAAAAGAAGAACTATGAACATGTGATATTTGCCATTAGCGTGGATATCTAGCAGTCAATAAACATGTAGGAGTTAAAAATATTTATCTGCAATTTCAATCATTCTATAAAAAATAGTTGTCCAAGGATTGAATGAAAACTATAATACTAATTGTTATCCTTTTCTCAATGACTGTTATCTAGGTGTGAGAAAATCACAAAAGATGTTGTTGATTGTTTCGGAATTGTTTCTGAATCATAAATTCCAGAATGTTCTTTGACCAGCTTCAAAACCATTAAAACAGTAGCAATGAGAATAGTACAGAAGGAAATAGGACTTCACAGGTTGTTCACTATATGAGAATATTTCTAGATGGTATTAAAAAAAAAAAACAATTAAAATTAAAACCAATTTTCAATAAAGTAGTTTTACATGATTTTAAATGTAAATATTGCTACTAAATTGATTTTATCGATTTTTACGTACGATTTTTTTCTTATAGGCGTCCTTTGGAAAAGCCAAATTGTTGCAGAAATTATTAATTAGTGAGAGCAATGAAAGAAACTTTCCAGCCACCAACTTTCATCGTTATTTCCTTCCAATGGTATTTAAATGGTTGATGAACGAACAGAAAAAAAACTTTCAAAAGCAGCTATGTAAAATCAGAGTTGATAAACAATGGTTGTGAAATGAAACCATGTACAAACTGAAGAATTGATTAATGTTTCGCTACTTGTAGCGCGAAACAAAAAGCATGCTTTACTAAAGGTCGGCATTGTTAAAAACTGTTTAATTTAAATCTACATTTCGTTTTCGACTGTAAGATAAACACCTTAGTGAGATGAAGATTTGGGATCTCCATTCCTTTCCATCCATTTACGCAAACATTGGGAAACTGAAACGCAGTTCTTTTTATCTTTAACCAAGAAGCAAGCGGTCAACAGTTTTGTTGAAGGTGGCATTTTCAATAAATGCGCTCTTGCTGGCAAAACTTTAGATAGGGCTTTTCTTTTCACCGTGTATTTTTTTCGAAATATATGTGTGTGTTCTTTCTCAGGAAAAACAAATTCATTTTCTTTCTTTTATTCAAATGCAATGGCAAGGGAGGTGGTGAATGAGCTGGGTGGTTCTGTTGCGGTGTGTCCTTTTCACCAGATGTTACGCAAAACTGTGGCAAGTGAAATAATTTATGGATGTAATGGCGGTTGGTGCAAGCGCTGTTGTGCGGTACAATGAAGAAGGAAGGATACAATCCCTTTCCGGTCCGGTCGCAAACACTGTGCCCTCTACGTTGATTTTTTCCGTCATTACCATTTGGCTTCTTTGGGGGTTTCTTCAAACCGTCCCTAATGAGCTGCACTTCTGTACTGTGCGGAGTTCCTTGGAAGGAAAAACATTCATCACCGGGCTAAAGTCAAAGATGGCACAAATGTTCGTGGGGAGTTTTTGTTTTGCTCACCCACCTTCAATGCTCCTCATCGGTGGAAGATTTTGGGAGTAGTCTGCACATATTTGGGATGGGGAGGGGGTGGGACAGTTCAGGTCACAAGTGCATTCGGCGGTTAAAATGTGATGCACTGCTAGTGATCGTTTGCATAGTCTCAGCAGCGATGGATGGAGTAAGTAATGCAAATGAATCGTTTGTTATGATGGGCTTACACATCAGCTAAGCTACGCGCCAGGAGCGTTTTTGTTTGTTATTCAGCCATTATATTCTTTGTGTACATTCCCCAACTCTGACAGTGTAATATTGAAATATTCGTCCGCTTGAATGTTCAAACTGGCTACACGCTCTTCTGCACCGGAGGATTAATAGAAATCCAGAAGCATTAAAGAGAAAAGGAAGCTGTGAAAACTAATCCAACCATTACCATTCCCGCACTGTACCCCGTTGTCATATATTGTCGTCGCCCCGTGATGGTCATCGTTGCCACCCTGGAGCGTATCGTTTGGTGAGAGCACTTTTATTTCCTGGCTGCACATTTTCCTGATGTTTTAATTTACTCTTCTCTGGTGGTGAACGGTTCCGTTTGAATTATCATGAAAGTTTTCACCTTTCCCCAGTTCGAAACCCGACAAAGGTGTCGGTGTCGCCGCCGAACCGCTTTTGTGATGCTTTCCTTGCTGCTTTTCCCGAGTCGGGGTCAGGTTGCTTATGGTCCAGGTAAGCGATGTCAGTGTGCGGACCCCCAAGCTTTTATGTCTGGCTTTATCGTCTGCATTGTGGAGGGAACGATTAAGACAACTCATTGCCATCAACGAGCAACGGAACATCTTTCTTGGCGGTTGGGCTTGGGATGTAATGTTACTGCCCTGCCCCCTGTGCTTGCTGGATTTATCCCGGCTGGGGATGGTGCACTTAGCACCGATGATGACAACGCTGTTGAAGTCCGGGAGCAATAATGAAGATGACGGTAAAGTCCTAAGATTCATCCGACAAAGGTATAAGCTCACCACCTGTCTATCTTGGGTGTCTTTCATACATGTAGCATTTGGATGGGATCGGCAACGAAGTCCTGATGCGGCATGTAGGAATAGCTTGGGAGAAAGGAACATTCCACCTACCACGGAAAATCGCAGAGTGCACTAGCATAGTCGGAAGGATTGTATCAGGTATGTACAAAAGACAAATATCGGTGTACGAACACTCTGGGTTAAATTATAACTAGTGCTTTATTGTAGCAAAATAATTACGTTATTAAACATTATATAATAAGTTTAGATATTCTGTGAAATCTGTTGTTATGATAAAAATCATGTTTTTTTTTAATATAAGAGAAACTCATGTTATCCATTAGTAACAGTCTATTTTTTCCATACTTTGTTTAATCAAAACGCATATCATACTATACAGAAAACATACTCACAAAGGTGATATTTTCGTTTGCCGGTAGGATGGAAAATTATTCACCCGTATCCTATCACGCTGGTGCACAGCACCGACCGTACCACCATCAAATTATGATTATGTAAAATAGTGGAAGCATTCGTTTACCGAAGTGATTAACCATTAGTGAGACGACGGTCTGACGCTCACAGACGACAGTAGGGAATTCGGCTCTCCGGGCATCTTCCTAGCGAGCAACGGAACCGTCAATAAGATCCCTTCTCGCCGGCAACAACTACCAGCACGACGCTGGTAGAAAGTCGTTTGAAAATCCTTGGGAACTTGGATAGTTCTATGGTTAGTTTTCGGAAAATCCCTCCCATTGGGAGGTGGCCCTTTTCGGAGCAAAGCGCAACGAACTGCAAAGAATGAACTGACACGATGGGCATTCGAGGAGGTTTGGGACTTGGGTCTGCCGCAGAATTGTACCAGAAGCAATATTTTCTTCCCGGCACTTTGGTTCGGTTCTGGAAGGTGTTTTTTCTCGCTTCCTTCTTCACCGGCGTTTTCTACCCATACCTCCCCCAGGGTACCGGCCTGGTGAATGGATTCATGATAAACCGGAACTTTTGTGGCTAGCCGTTCACCTAATGGTTGTGTTTCGGTCGAACCAGCGGCAAACAGTTCGAAAGTAATGCCCTCAAACTTTCTGCATGACGGAAAATAATAAAGCTGAGTGATTTGCATGCACCACCACCTTCCTAATTAGATTTGATGTTTAGACGATGGCGCCTAGCGGATGCTTAGACGCCCGGGAGCCAGCTGTCTGGCAAAATTGGTTACGTCTAACGGGGGATGGGAACGTTTTTTCCCCCTATCGATGGTTACAGTGCCTTGGAAGGGAGGTTGTTCGATGTAAGGAAACAATAAAACAGTCGTTGATAGTCGCCGGGTGTTTCGTGTTATTGATTGCTGCCAGCACCTTGTTTGATATCTGTATAGAGTGCATAAGCCGTATCGAGAAACAGAACATTGAGTGTTGTTTTACGACTGGGTGTATCTGGAGTGGCCAAGAAATTGTTTTTCTTGGTTAATTTAGCCATTCAATTGGGAGGTGTTTTAATGTTAAATTTTAACGTTTAAAATTTTATGGTTTATCGTGTAATTCCTTGTAGCTTATTAAACTTTTACTAATTCAGTTAATATTTTGTTTTTTTTTTCTAGTTTTCGGATGAACTATTGTCTAAAAACAAAGCAAGTTGTTATCTGTAGTTGAACTCACACTATTCGTTGACCCATGTTCGGAACCGTAACCAGCAATTATTTTTCCTAAGATGCTTTTTCAAGAATAGGAGCTTTACTCGCTAATGGGAAAATCACGTGCGTCAGGGCTACTTCCATGTTTTATTTCCGCATCATTTTCCACTTCTCAATTTCCGTCCCAAATCGACTCGTGTACGTGTGTGTGTACGCATAGTAAAATCGCGTCAACTGTACAACTGGGTAGGAAATCACGAACCAGTGAAGTGGTTTCTCAATTTCCTGACAATTTTATTGTTACCGTCGACCAGCGTTTTGTAACCGCACGCGTTCACCGAGGTGCTTACTTCTTTCGGCAAGCAAGGATGTCATTACGATTGCCATTTAAAGAAACTGATGAGTCGATTGAATTCTGTTACTGCCATCAGGGCGATTGATCGAAGTGAACGTTAACTGTTTTTGCGGCCGTTGCTGCCCTCACTTGTTTGGCGTGAAAATTGACAAGAAAGAAAATCGAAGACGCCGGGGGAAAAGAATTCTGGATGGTACATTATCGTGTGATTATTTGTCTCCACTAGCGGAGCGCTTTTATGGCTATTTTCCCGAGACGCGCTGCACACTTTAAGGTTGCCTTTAATTTCACCTCCCGGTCTTGGACGAAACGAATTGCGAGGGTCTACAGCATGCAACCGTACCGTACCGATTGAAGGTCCTTTAAGCAGGACATCTAGTGGTCGGTGTGCAGGAGGGTGATAGGAAGGAGGTACGTTGACACTTTAATAGACCAGCGGCCAGATGAAATCCGTTCAGGTCATAAATTTTCGCTCACATTCGCAGATCGTAAATTTTCCCATTAAACGATGCATGGAAAACTGTCCACATGGAAAACTAAAGCCGTACCCTTTTCCCACTCTGCGCAATCAACTGCCGAACGGTGGTAAAAGCGACCAACAAACGTAACGAACTGCTGTTGTGGTCGTGCGGACGTATGGCTGAATGAAGCGGATTATCCGAGGAAGTGGTAGACGATACAGTGCGGGTTTGTGCCTGCCATAGTTGTAACCATTCGTAACGCGGTTTTGGGCGAAGGATATCCTGGCTTTCTGTGGATACCCATTGCTGAACCTGTCAATGTGTTCCTGTCTTGAGATGCACCACGCTAAGGTATACGTTGGGTTCTGGAGTAGCTTTAGTGCACCACTGCAATTGTACATCATGTTGCTCATTTTAATAAGTAGTAGTTTATCATGATTTGATAGTATCGTAAATCTGTTTACATATTTTAGTGTCGAATTACTGTTTTCTCTATTTGAATAGTTAGGAGATATTTATAAAGCTAATCGAGACTAAGCTATATATGTACGGCTCAGCTTATTTCACGAGATTAATGGAAAAATATATAAAGCTAGATCAGAAAGGTTTTTTATATGAGAGTTTGATAGAGTAAATGTAAAAGATGAACATCAATCGAAGTGCAACCAGACAACTGTACTATTTATAAGGCACAAACACACACGAGCCGAATGGCGCTCACAATGTTATTATTTAGTTATCTGTTTTCAGTAACTTGATGTATTCGAGCACATAATGACCAACTTTCTACGAAAAGCAAAGATAATCCATTGATGGTAGATTACACATAGCTTTGTTTGTAAACTTTTGACAGCATGTTCTGTTTGTTCACCTTGTTGGATGTTGATTTGTTGGTTTAAGATGCGTTAAGTGTGAACGTGGGCGAATATTTTTTGCATGTTGTTCTACTAGTACAAGAGTGTTGTGTTTCTCTTCGAGCAGTACTGATTAGTTTGCTGCGGGTAGTTACTAATCAAAGAAGCCTGAAATTGTAGGTCACGATCTGTTGAAGTTAACTTGGCGCTCATAAACTATTACTATTTAATCATATTTTACTATACATTGAAGTGAAGTGAAAAAGCCCGACATTTTTTAGTGAATATAAATTTAAAAAAAAATAAATTGAAATGATTAATATACGTTTTCTTCATTGATTGTTTTGTATTGCTTTTCTTATTTGTTTATTGGTAACGGACCTTTTAGGTACCATTCGTTATAATTGCCTAGCTTTACTCATTTCACAACAGTTTCAAACTGTTTTGTGATTCAAACGAAGAATTAGAAAAGATAAAAAGCAATGTTACCTCTCAGTTAGGGCAAAAATATGCTGCAACTCAACCCGGCAAAAGAATCAGAATAACGGGAATAAGCGAAAAATTATCGGATGATGAACTTATTGGCTGTTTAAAGGCC